>PVJA010019801.1:0-26320 GCA_004027025.1 Myocastor coypus
AAAAAAAAAAAAAAAAAAAAAAAAAAAAAAAAAAAAAAAAAAAAAAAAAAAAAAAAAAAAAAAAAAAAAAAAAAAAAAAAAAAAAAAAAAAAAAAAAAAAAAGAACCTGCTTAGGCAGATACAGGCAGGTGTTCAACCTCTGGTATGCTGTGCCTACCCCATCTTCTGGGGTGCTCTGAGGCAGCGATTGAATCTGGGTGTGGTGGTGCTCACCTTTAATCTCAGCTCTTGAGAGGCTGAACACAGATGAATCACTATGAGTCTGAGCTGCGTAGCGAGACTCTGCAGACTCTGTAGACCCTTACTAAAAATACATAATAAATAAATAAATAAATAAATAAATAAATAAATAGCATCTTTTTTGAGGAGTCAGAGCCTGAACAAAGTGAGGATGCTTGGCACAATGACGTTACCTCACTGGAATTAGTGAGGCACAGAGAAACTGAAAAGTGTACGTGTGATTGATCAGAGTCATGTGTGTCCACGTAGTCTAGCTAGGGAGGTCAGGACCTGTGGGGTAGGGGGGCTCCTCCTGGGACACTTCATTCCCTGACTCATCTCCTACCACTCTCTTATATCACTCCCCTCAGTCCTTATATTATTCCTAAATTTAAACTTCTACATTTTATGTCTACCTCTGTCTAGGTTTTCCTCAAAACAGTAACCCAGCTTTCTCTTTTTCATGAATAAATGCCAAATGTCATTTTCTGAGAGAGCTCTTCTGTATCGTACTTAAAATGTACCCTCCTTGCCATTAAAACCTACACTTTTCTTTCAACTCATCTTTCTTATCTTCTTGGTATGTATCAGTGTCTGAAGGTAAATATTTACTTGTTTGCTTGCTTGTCTAGCATCTGTCTCATCTATGTGGAGAAGGCATGTTATGCTCTGAGTCTCCAGGACTGTAATGCTACATGTTGAATGAGTGGACACAACAATACTGACATTCAGATGCTGACTAGTCAGTTTGTCTCCTCATTAACTATATGTCCTTGGCTACATACCTCACAGGACACAGGACTGAAGATCTTCCCTTAGAAAAATAAAATAAAATTATACTTATGTTTGCACAGAACTTTAGGGTCACACAAAACAGAGCTATAGCCCTCAAGTTATAAGGATAGCTAAGGAAGAGAGGATAAACTCGGGAATTAAGATGTATTAGGTGCATACACCAACTCCCCACTAGAAATTTAAACCTTAGGTACTACAAACATGTACTAATAAAGAAAAATAATCTGAATAAAAACCCTGGGTCTTAGAGAAAGTCCCTTCTATTTGGACCTTCTAATCAAGCATTTCTGTCCTAGTAGAAATGATAAAGTATAGGCTAAATATAGTAAAGTGGTTTTATGTCTTTTTTTTTTTTTTTTTTTTTTTTTTTTTTTTGTGGCACTGGGGTTTGAACTCACGACCTTGCACTTGCCAGGCAGGCACTTGTGCCATGAAGCTATCTCCCAGCCCCCTAAATATAGTAAAGTGGAATGATGATTATCTAACACCACTGAGAACTGTGGAAGAAGCAGTGGGTGAGCAGTACTCAGACTGTCTCTGGAGACTCAGATATCACCCTGAAAATCATTGTGATTATATCCTTTTACTTCATGTCCTTAACTCACAGTTCAAACTGCTTGTCCAGGAAGCCCACACCCCGTGATTGTGTAACTATACCCAAACTGGTCCTGCCTTTACTATTTTATCTCATTTGCATGAGTTTTTCTCCTTTTTATGATGTCATTTCCATAAGGTAAGGAGCTATTGCAATTAGAAGCCCTACTGTGAAGACCTGCTGTCCTAACCCACTGGAAGCCTAGATAGTCCTGGAGGTTATGCTGAGGTTCATGTGCCTTTCTGTATTCACACTGGCCCAGTTATTCACGTGCCTACGCCTTCAATCTTCCTGTTCCTGGATCTTTTCTTCTGATTTAATTTTATTCTCCTGTGACCAAAACATGCTTGTCTTACTCATTTATAAATTTCCTGACAACATTTTCATTATCAACAATTGCATTACTGAAGAACTTTCCTTTTAATTGTTGGACACATTTTTCCCTGAATTCTTGGTGACCTTTTATCAACATATAAAGCCACCAAAACCTAATCTTTTTGCTATTACTAGTGAGCCTAACCACAATGAAAAGAAGAAAAGCCAAATGACAATTCCAGGTTAAGAACTATGAAAAGAAAAATAGTCTGCAATAAAAAGTACAAGAGGTGGTAATGTTTGTATCTCAAAATATTAACAGAGCTCAGTAGTGAGCAATTAGAACCAATAATTTTTCAGCTGTCTACAAGGCAAAAAGGAAACCATCTTTTTGGAGGTTTTTTATTCTGCTAATAAATATCAAAGTGTGGTAACAAAGAGTTGTAGGACTCAAGGTTTATAAATAATACAAGGATCCAATATCACATCTATGATATACTATTAAAATTTTAATAGCATCAATTGAGAATGACTTAACACAGTATTAGTGTTAGTTTAAATCTATTTCTAAACCTCAGTGTTACTAATATACTCTGAGCCAGAGAAATGTCTTATGAGGAACTGCCCTATGATGTAGAATATTTATAAGCAGCTCTAGTCTCTATTCATTAGATTCAGGTAGCACCTTCCACTGTGACAACCAAAATTGTCATCAGACATTGTCAAATGTCTTCTAAAGTACAAAATTTGGAGAGTAAAAGTTAATCATTCAGAGCCACTGGTCTAGGATGCAAGAGTAGCATTTAAACTTAGGAGAACATTGAAGAACCTATCCTGTATCAGGAAACAGAAAATCCTAAGGCCCATTCTCAAAAGATTTTTATTATCTTGCATAGAGTTCAGGGTCTGGTATTTTGTAAAAACTATTTAGACACATACAGTTAAGGATCAAGAACTTTTGAGCTAGATCTTTTTAAAAAAAATTTATTTTCCACAGGTTCATCCTTGTATCCTAAACAGAGCTCAGCTCAAGAGTGAAGATCAAATGACCTTATCATGGAAGATAAGTTAGATAATGCCTTGGTATAACAGATCTGTCCATTCATCCTCACTTAACTTGTTTTAAACTGCATTTTAATAAAATAGTCCCTATACCACAGGATCATCACCCAGCATGGAAAGCACTGGCATTTGACAAGAACCAGCATGGCCATTGGAATTTGGGTACCTAGCCCCTCTCCCTACACCATGGAACGAGGCCACTTGGGGAATTAATGCCACACAGGAGGACCTAGACCCAGACTTAGGAGCAAAGACCTGCAGAATAGAAATAGATCGATAGGACGACTCCACCCCTTAAACCCAGAGATCAAGTTCAGATAATTCCTCCACTACTTCTTCATTCTTCCATCTCTACCCCTTTCTCTAGTTTCCCAAACCTTGTGTGACCAGCCTTTGCCCAACCTTGCTTTTCCTTCCTTTTCAGTTACCTTCATGGTACATACAATTCTTCCTAAATTTCCCCAGCACAGATAGCTCAGGAAAATAAAGGGACTGTTTAGGCAGAGTACAGCAGCTAGAGTTTGATCCCCAGCATGCTGTACCTCGCTGGCCCCACACCCAGGGCATGCTGAGACAGTGATTGAGACTGAGCATGGTGGTGTGTGCCTGTAATATCAGGGATTGGGAGGCTGAAAACAGCAGAATCATTATGAGTCCAATATGTACAATGAGACTCGGTAGACTGTACACTGAATACATAAAAAAAGAAACAATTCTATGAGCCAATGCAAGAAATCATATCAGAAATAATCTCTCATGTGCCAAAAAAAATGATAACCATAATGAAAGAATTACTCAGCATATCTAAGGGAGACATATATTTTTAAAAAAAAAAAAGGAGCAAAGGAAAATGATATAAACCTGGAATTAACAATATAAGAATTAGAATTTATGAAACACATTCAAAGAAATACCCATGAAATTTATAATTCCATTGAAATCTGGCAAAACTACTTGACAAAACTGAAGATTGGATTTCAGACCTTAAAGAAAGGTTTTGAGCTAGTTATCATGAAAGAAAAGAGCTCTTTAAAATAATGAAGAACCAGGAATAACAATTAAAGAGCTGAAAAACAATGCAAAATAAAACAATACTGATAGAAGTCAAAGAAAGAACAACAGTAGTCAACAAAAATGACATGAAAAGACTATTTGCAAAAGTAATAGCAAAAAATTTCACAAACATGGGAACAGAATCTGGCACACAAACAGGTGAGGCAGACAGAACTCCAAACAGCCATGTCCAAAAAACTACACACAGACATGTAAAAGTCAAGATCCCAGAAGTTCAATTTAAAAAGCAGAATAGTAAAAGTGTTAGAGAAAAAAAGAAATAGGCCATCTATAAAGGAAAGCACATTAGAACTATGGCAAATTTATCAACACAAACCCTTAAGAAGAGCTTGGAGTGAGTATTTTCAAGTCCTGAGAAAAAGCAATTTCCAGCACGGATTAATGTACCTTGCAAAAACATCTTTCAAAATTAATGGAGAGGGCTAGTGAGATAGCTCAGCAGTCGAAAGCACTTTAGGCAAGCTTAGGCAACCACATGGACAGTAATTCGATCTCCAGCACCACATGTTATACCAACCCCACTCCCAGGGCAGGCTGAGCTGGCCATAATATAAATAAATAAATAAATAAAATTTTTAAAATGATGGAGAAATAAAATACTTTCATAACAAAGAACAATTTAAGAAATTCATGACTGCCAAACCAACCCTAAAAAGAGTGCTTACAGATATTTTAGATAGAGATAAAAGTGATCACAATACCAAGAACAACATCAGAAAGAGCCACCAGGCAAGGCAAGCAATCAGAGGAAGAAATCTTGAAACCAACAGCAGGAAAATAACATGACAAAGATAAGCATATATATATATATATATATATATATACATACATACATACACACATCAGTTGTAACAATTAATATAAAAAGCCTCAATTCACCAATCATTAGAAGTGGATTGGCAGAATGGATCAAGAAACAAGATCAAAGGTCTGGCAAGATAGCTCAGCAGACAAATCATCTGCTTTGGCAAACTCAGGGACAAGGGACTGATCCCTGGTCCCATATGTCTCACCAGCCTTACCTCCCAGCCCCCACCCCTCCTCCAGTGCACTGAGCCAGTGACAAAGTCCAGGCATGGTGGCACATACCTATAAGCCAAGCACTGGGGAGGCTGAAAACAGGAGGACCACCAAGAGTCCAATCTGTGTACTGGGACCCTGTACCAAATACATAAATGGAAAAAGTACAAAAGAGACAAGATCCAATAATATGTTTTATACGAGAAGCACATTTAAGTCAAAAAGTAATTGATAGACTGGAAGTCAAAGGATCAAAAACGATAATCCATACAATAAGAACCCAGAAAAAAGAGGTGTAGCAATGCAATTTTCAGAAAATGTCAACTCCAAACCAAGAATGATCAAAGAGATAAAGTAGGCCACTACAACCTTATTAGGGGAAATCTCAAGAGGAAAAGATAATAATAAACACATATGTACCAAATACAGGGATATATAATCATATAGGGCAAATATTAATAGACGTGAAAAATCAAATAAACAACAACACAATTATAATGAAAGAATTTAATGAGCCACATTCACAAAGAGATAGATCAACTAGACAAAATATAAGCAAAGAAATAACAAAACTTAACCAAACCTGTGAACAAATGGACTTAGTAGACATCTACAGTGTTCTAACAAACAACATCAATATACATATTCTTCACAGAAGCACATGGGATACTCTCCAAAACAGACCATATACTATCCCACAGAACTTGCTTAAGTAAATGCAAGGAAATTAAATTATCTTATGCTCATTATCTGATCACAGTGTAATGAAATTGGAAATTAGCAAGAAAAGAGACTGCAAAAACTCCATAAATGCATGGAAATTAAATAACATTCTCCTTAACAACCAATGAGTCATAGGTGAAAATAAACAAGAAATTAAAAATATCTACGAGCAAAGAAAAATGCAAGTAAAACTTACCAGGAACTTGTGATGAATGCAATAAAAGTAGTCATCAGGGGAAATTTACAGCTGTGAATTCTCATATCAGAAAAATTGAACAACCACAAATAAACAACCTAATGGTGCATCTCAAGCCTCTAGAAAAAGAAAATCAAACCAAACCCAAAACCCATGCAAAGGAGGAAAGATCAGAAAAGAAATGAATGCAATGGAAACTAAGAAAACAATACAAAAAACAAGTGAATTAAGGAGTTGGTTCTTTGAAAGAATAAATAAAATTGATAAACTTTTAAGCAACCTTATTTTTAAAAAAGGAATAAAAAGATGCAAATTCAGTGAAAAATAAAAATCTTAAAATCACATAAATCATGTAGAAATTCCAAAGCTCAATACCTACTTTGAAAATCTTTACTTTCATAGGAATGGAAAACACATGTGAGATGGAAAGATTTCTAGAAATGTATGAATTATCAAAGCTTATTCAACAAGATAGAAAAATTCTCAATAACCCAAAATCAGCTAATGAAAATTGAAATGTAATTAAATTTTACTAACAAAGAAAAGCATAAAACCTGATGGACACACAGCTGAATTCTACAACAAATTTAGGGAAGATTTAATGCCAATATTTTTCAAACTCTCATAAAATTGAAAGGAAAGAAATTTTCCTTAACTCATTCCTGGAAGCAAATATTACCATGATTACAAAACCAAAGAAATACCTAAACAAAAAAGATCTACAGGCCCATCTTCCCAATGGACATAGATGCAAAATCCTCAATAAAATACTAACAGAATGTTACAAATCATCAAAAAGATTATACGCCATGACCAAGTGAAATTCATTCCAAAAATACAGGGATAATTCAGCATATACAAATTGAATGTAATATACCATATCAACAGAACCAAAGACAAAAATCACAAGGTCATCTCAATACATGCAGAAAAAGCTTCTGTCAAACTCCAATACTC
The DNA here is from genome assembly GCA_004027025.1 of Myocastor coypus. Classification (NCBI taxonomy): domain Eukaryota; kingdom Metazoa; phylum Chordata; class Mammalia; order Rodentia; family Myocastoridae; genus Myocastor; species Myocastor coypus. The sequence continues at coordinate 6,957 of PVJA010019801.1, forward strand.
ATTCATGCAACACCCCATATAGAATTGGAATATATGATCTTTACCTCAATCTGATAAAAAACCATCTATGACAGACAATAGCTAACATCATACTAAATGGAAAAAAATTGAAAACTTTCATTCTCAAATTAGAAACAAGACAAAGGTATCCACTGTTGTGACTCTTATTCAATTTAATTCTGGAAACATTAGCATTAAACAAGAGAGAGGAATAAAACAAATAAGGACATGAAAGGAAAAGGTTAAATTATCATTATTTGCATATGGTATGATATTCTACTGTATCAATCCAGGTTTTATTAGAGGAGTAGATGTATTATAAGATATATAAATATATAAGAAATTATAAAATTGGCTTATGATGGTGAGCCACAGAATCAGATAAAGAAGTATATAGAAGGTGTCTGCACACTGGACACTGAAGGATTTAGTCTAAGGAGAGGAGCTCACTGCAGTGTTTTGTGTAAGTCTATATCAGGAGGCTAATGGGTCTGCAGCAGAAGATTGATGAGTCTATATCACAAGGATGAAGGATCTACAGCAGGAGCCAGAGTCTTTGCTAGAAAACAAGAGATGATGTCTAAGCTAACTGTGAAGAGCAGAGCTCCTCTGAGGAAATGCAGTGCTCCATTCTTTCTCAGTTCCCTTTCATATCCTTTAGGTGATGAGTCAATCTAGGGTGGGGCTCTATGCCATAGGGTAGGACTTTCAGGCCCTACAGTGTGGAATTGCTGAGCTTTTAACTCAAGTTGACACAATGGATCAATCACTGCAATCCCCTCCTTGTCAACTTGGGAATCGGATGTATTTCTTTAAACCGGACTCCAGATACAAAGCTCTACTTATAATTGTGCCTAACATGTTATAACTATCCTGTGTACAAATGGAAATACACTAATTTTCTTACCAAAATATAAGGTAATTGTTTTGCTTGATGGTTACGCTTATTCATTTTATAACTTCAACATTAATACAGGTTTAATAATCCTTAAGAACCAATATTAAATCTATCAGCATTATACCACTGAGTCTGGGCATGGTGGCACATGCCTGTAATTCCAGCACTAGGGAGGTAGAAATCAGAAGGATCACTACAAATCCGATCTGAGTGGTTAGATTGCACACACACACACACACACACAAAAAAAAAAAAAAAAAAAAAAAACCTCAAAAAATTATACTGTAATAGAACCATATAGGGGTGAAATAGTATAATTATAATCCTCTTTTCTATAGTTAATTATGGGGTAGTAACTGGTATTTAGGACTACCTTTTTAACTATTTTTTTTTTCCTTTAGCAAGCAACTCAGCAGGCCTGGGTTCTTTCCCTGGTATGCCTTTATGCCTGAAGGCCTTGGACCATTTGTCTTTGTGCCTCTATTAGGTTGTTGTAGCTTTTCATTTACTTTAATAGCATGGTAGTACTGAGAGGCACCTCAAGGGATCTCTTGCACTCGATGTTTATTTATTTCTCTACTGTGGAATAGTAATCTAATTTTCCCTTGATAGTCTGGGTCAATCACCCCATACAACACTGTGACTCCCTTGTTAGCTTGTTTCCTCAGAGGCATGAAAAGAGCAGTGATGACAGGAAGACCTTAGCTTTTAGTTCCATGGTATCATTGTCATGCTTCCTGTATAAGCATTTTCCCCTCTGGATTAGGACTTCTAGTCCAGCAGAACATAAGGTCACAGGGACAGGGAGCAAAACTTTTGTTGGTAGATCCCTAGGAGTAATGGTGAGTGGTAACATTCTGAAATGCTACCACTAGGCTATGATCTCCATACCACAGGATGTGGGATTGTTGAGCACATTTAGTTAAGCTTTTAAAGTCTCAAGTTGACACAATGTATCAACCACTACATCTATGTAGAAGACCCCCAAAACCACACCAAAAGACTCCTAGCATTAGGAAGCAAATTCAGTAGCATAGTAACATACAAAGTCAACACTCAAAAATCAATAAAATTACTGCACACAAAGAACAAACTTATGGACATAGAAGTTAGGGAAACAACACCCTTTAGCATTAAACAAATTGAAATACTTAGGAATCAATCTAACAAAAGAAGTAAAAGATCTCTACATTGAAAATTACAGTACTCTGGAGCTGGGTGTGGTGGCTCACACCTGTAATCCCAGCACTTGAGAGGCTGAGACAGGAGGATCGGTATGAGTTTGAGACCAGCCTGGGCTACAAAATCAAGCTCAAGGCCAGCCTGAACTGCATAGCGAGACCCTGTCTCAAAAAGACCAATAAAATAAAATAAAGAAAATTACAGTACTCTGAAAAAAGAGATCAAATATCAGAAATTGGAAAGATATTCCTTGCTCATGAATAAAATGAATCAACATTGTAAAAATGGCCATATTCCCAAAACCATTATATGAATTTAACACAATCCTGAAAAAATACCATTAGCATACCTCACAGATTAGAAAAGACATTCCTAAAATTCATCTGGAACTAGAAGGGCCCTAGAGCAGCAGAGATAACCCTGGACTGCAAAGGCAAGGCAGGAGGCATTATAATTCCTAACTCAAAATTATTATTATTACTATTAATAATAATAAGAAGAAGAAGAATTTTGGTACCAGGGATAGAACTCAGGACTTTGCACTTGCCAGACAGGTGCTTATATTATTTTTACTGATGAAAAATTTATTTTACTTATCATGTGATAAGATCAGCATGGTACTGGCAAAAAGCAGACCTGAAAATCAAAGGAATAGATTAGAAGATACAGACACAACTACAAACACGTTCAGCCATCTTATCATTGATAGAGGGGCCAAACATGTTCACTGGAAGAAAGTCTCTTTAATAAATGGTTCTGGAGCCGAGTAGGGTGGTTCACGCCTGTAATCCTAGCACTTGGGAGGCTGAGGCAGAAGGATTGCTGTGAGTTCGAGAACAGCCTGGGCTACAAAAGTGAGTTCAAGGCAAGCCTGAACTGTATAGTGAGACCCTGTCTCAAAAAGACAATCAATCAATCAATCAATCAATAAATAAATAAATAAATAAATGGTGCTGGAGGGCTGGTCAGATATAGTTCAGCAGACTAAAGTGTCTGCTTAGGTGGAGCACAGTGGCCAGCAATCGATCCCAGGTATGCTGTGCTGGCCCACCGCCGAGGCGTGCTGAGACAGCAACTGAGACTGAGCGGCGCATGCCTGTAATCCCAGTGCTTGGGTGGCTGAAAACAGAAGAATCACTATGAGTCTGATCTACATTGTGAGACCCTGTAGACCCTCTCTTAAATATATTAAATAAATATATAAATAAATAAATTAAAATACTGCTGGAAAAACTTTCTACATGTAGAAGACTAAAACAAGGCCAATGGCTATCACCACACACTAATCTAAAGTCACGTAGATGAAAGATCAAATATTAAAACAGAAATACTCTATCTACTGGAAGAGAAAGTAGGAAGAAATCTTAAAAAACGAGGGGAGGGGTAGGCAGAGAGTACATAAACAAAACCTAAACCTGAACTGCATGGGAAACATTTCAAACAATCAACAACTGGGATCTTATCTTATTAAATAGCTTTTTACATAAAAAAAAAAAACACCAACAGAGTAAGAAGTCAACCCAAACGTGGGTAAATAGTTCAGTCAACTGCCTCTCAGACAAAAGAATTCTACCTAGAACCTATAAAAACTGAAAAAAAAAAAAAAATCATGGCCCCCAAACTCAAACAGCCAACCCAAATAAGAGCATCTTGGATGAACACACACTTCTGAGATAAAGAAATATCAAAGGTAAATCAGTATATGAAAAATGTGTAATGTCACTGGTCATTAAAGAATTACAAATTAGAGAAATACAGAAAAAATGTCTATTGCAAGAACCAACTAATTACAAATGCTAGCAGGATTGTGGGGAAAAGGAACTCTTCTCCATTGTTGATGGGACTGTAGACTACTTCAACCACTATGGAAATCAGTGTAGAGATTCCTCAAATAACTAGGATTAGGATTAGAGGTCCTATTCAACCCAGCTATTCCCCTTCTAGGTATTTTCCCAGATTTAAAAACATCACACTACAGCAATATATGGGCATCCATATTAATAGTAGCTCAATTTGTAAAAGCTAAATTTTGGAAACCATTCAAGTATCCATCAGCCAAGGAATGGATAAAAATATGTTGCATTTTTGTGCAATAGAGTATTCTTTAGCTATAATGAAGAATAAACTTGAGACTTTTATAGGTAAATGAATGCAACTTGAGATCATAATCATAAGTGGAATAAACCAGACTTGCATGTGTAATCTTCATATTGTCTCCCTGATATAAGAAACTTAAAGAGTAAATAAGGATCAAACTGCATAATCAATATTGTGAAATGCAAAAAACAAAAATACTGCTCCAAAGGGAAAAAATAGTTGGGATGAGGGCAGAAAAAAAATGCATATATATAAAGATAGCTAATAGGTAATTATACTACTAATTCTTATTAGGTTGTTGAAAGGAATGGTTTGTGCTCAAATTGTTTGATTAGTTTTGCATGCCTATACCTTGTAATCTGAGCAACTACTTTGAAGATAACAATATTCAAGTTAATCTCCCATTAACTTGTTTTGAAATTATGTACCATTTTTTCTCTTTAAAATAAAGAAAAAAAACAGTCTTGGAATATTAGGCTGTGATTGTATTAATAATGTTTAGAGATAGGAAAAGGAACAGAAGAATTGAAGAATTCTTTTATTACAGAAATAAAGAGAATATTTTTATTTGGATTCTTTTTCATTAAAAAAAATGCCTTCTACTAAGTGTGTGTTATGAGACTTCCAGTTGTTTTGAAAACTCAGCTCCCACCACAAGGATCTCTGGGGTGCTCTTCAAATATATAAGGTAGTTACAGTTTCACATTCCTAAAACCTATGCACACTGGGTAGTAAAGGGCAGCCTGCTCCTGGACTCTCAAGGTCCAAGGCACAAGCATTCGCTCCGGAGAACCTCTTCTTAGAGGAACTTCGAGACAGTCCAGAGAACTGGTTGATACTGCCTACTGGGAGTAGTCTTCCCAATAACATTCTTCAAGACATAAAATATCTGTTTTACAATGCCGAAAGCACCTGTGGCTAAAGAATGCAAATTTAGTGTAGAAACAAGTAGCACCAAGATCACATGGGGGGGGGGGGTTAGGGGGGTAAGGATCTTCTAGATCAGACTTGTAGTGATCCACCTGCTTATAGCCTCCCAAGAGCTGGGATTACAGGCGCACACCACCACTCCCAGTCTCAATTGTTGTCTCAGTGTGCCCTGGGGGTGAGAACAGCAACCAACAGTATGGAATCTCTGGCCCCTTGCTTTAAACCACTGAGCTATTTGGTGTCTTTGAAATTAGTGATGCTAAAAAAAAAAAAAATGGAATTAGTGATGCTTAATAATGACTGGGCTGCAGTCACAATCTGTGCTACAGTGGTTCCATAATCCTCATATTGTATCTTTATGTCATTAAGTCCTGTCTAAATAAATGCTACAAAGAAAATAAAATAAAATAATAAATAAGTGCTACAGGGGCCCGCCAAATAGCTCAGTGGATTAAAGCCCCTGCAAGCAGGCACAGGAGCCAGGGGTTCAATCTCTGGGCCAGCTGTGCCAGCCCCAACCCCCAGGGCATACTGACATGGCAATTGAGACTGGGCATGGTGGCTCACACCTGTAATCCTAGCTCTTGCGAGGCTGTAAACAGGCAGATCACTATGAGTTCAATCTAGTAGTGAGAACCTGAACATCCTGTAGACCCTTTGCTAAAATACAAACAAACAAATAAATAAATAATACATGTTAAAATAGGACTTTATAATGAGTGATGGGTAATATGCAAATTGTTCTTCAAGGAACAGAATTAGTGATAATACTTTGCTTGATTATTTATACTAAGAATAACTTGAACCATATGCTTCTCTTATATGAACAGTGCTTCACTTTCTCTTCTATTACCATAGGAACCTTAAACATTCACTATGTTTCTACCAGGAAAAGAATTATAGAGTCAAAACTTAGATCCCAAGGATTTTCTTGGAACTTCCTTGGAGGTGTGGTAGATATTTCAGCAATGCCCTAAGTAGGAGGTTCTGTATCCCTTCCCTGTACTAAAGAGTGTTATAGCTAAGAAACAAACACAAATAAATGTAGCCAAGAATACACTGGTCCATCTGTGAGGGCCCAGTGCTCTGTGCTAGCACCACATGACACACAATTATAAACATCTGCTTTCATGACTCACTTCATTCAGGGACCAGACCAGTGCTTCCCACAACGTTTACTCTGTAACACTGAAAGAAGAGGCAAGTACATCTGAGAGTTCCATTAAGTTGTCTGGGTTGTGCTACTGCTGAAATCAAGCAGATACTGCATTATTTAGTGGAAAGTATTTGAGCAGAAGCATTAAGGTAAGAGAAAAGGCAAATAAATTAACTTGTCAAATTTTCCCTTTGATACCACGAATGTAACAGATTCTTGCATAATGAAGTATTTCCCACAAGTGTCATGCTTTCTTGATTTTCTTCATGTTCCAATTTATTTTTGTTGTTGTTGTTTATTTTTATGGCTCAGCCTGCCCTGAGGGCAGGGCTGGCTCAGCATGTGGTGCCGGGGATCAAACCGTGGTCCCTGCAGCTGCCCAAGCTTTCCTAAGTAGGCGCTTTAGACCACTGAGCCATCCTGCCGGGCCCCATGTTCCAATTTATGATTCAGAGGTACTTATGAATTGAATTGATCTTTGAAAATGCAACATGGGTGTTTAAGGGACATTTTGTGACATCAAGCACTTCATGTGTATATACATATATAGGCTTAGCTCTAATACAGTGAAAATATTGGCAAGTAGGTAGACATAGACATAGACATAGGATAAATACTTTTTTGGAACTATTTAAGATTATTAAATGTCCAAATTTGAAGTTGTTTTATTTAAATAATTTTTAATGTTTTTTATTTTTGTTTTCTGGTAACAGAAATTGAACTCAGGACCTTTTACTTACCAGGCTGGCATTTGTACTGCTAAGCTACATCTTCAGGCTTTTATTTATATTTGATACTTTATATGTTTTTCTTTAATTATGTTGGACAAGTTTAATAATATATATTTCATGAATGTAACATTAGAAACCTTTTTGAAAAGGTAAGTGAAAAATAATTTTAAAACTTTGGATTTATTTTACTTCAAAGTTTTTAAGAAGATGTTTCTAAATTATCTAGCTTTCAGTATAATTATGTTAAATTATTTAATCCTCTAGCAAACTTTTCTTTTTTTTTTTTTTTTTTTTGTCTTTTTGAGACAGGGTCTTGCTATGCATTTCAGGCTGGCCTTGACCTCACTTTTGCAGCCCAGGCTGTTCTCGAACTCGCACCAATCCTCCTGCCTCAGCCTCCCGAGTGCTGGGATTACAGGTGTGAGCCACCACGCCCAGCTAATTTTAGCAAACTTTTCTATTGCTGCCATAGCAAATTACCATAGTTTATTAACCTATAACAACACAAATTTTGGCCTCATTATTCTATAGCCTAGAAGTCCAAAGCTGATCTCACTGTGCAGAAATCAAGTCCTGTACCCTTTTCTTGAGAGCATTTCTTGGCATTTTCAGCTTCTGAAGGATACCTATAGTCCTGGCACATAGCAAGGAAACCTACAGTCTCAACACATAGCACCCTTGACCATGGCCAAAGCCAGAAACACCAGGTCAAGTCCTCTTGTCATGTCTTTCTGACATGTCTTTCTTGCCATAATTCCAAGTGGAACACTCAAAGCAGTCTGCATTGAGTGTTAAGCTTCAAAGGCCTTATATGTCTCTGCCCCAAGGCACCCTTGATGATAGCACCCATGGCTTCTCTCTTCGGCCAGCTTTGCTCCCTCTTTACAGTTTCCCTTAGACAATCTATGAAAGAAGGCTTTTCCAAACTTCTTGGGTTTCCAATAAATTGGTTCCTCAATCTATGATTCACACATTCTCATCCTAGAGGTACACTGCCTGGTCTCCCAGGCAGTGTTCTGAAATGGAGGTGGAAGCCTTCTTAACCTCACAACTCCTGTGATCTGAATGCACGTAAAACCAATGCCACATTGATGATACCAAGGTCTGCTGCCCGCTGCAGCAGTAGCCAGGCTTCCTTCTCTCTTGGTTGTAATAGTTGAGTGCCAGGATTGATGAATGCTCTGACCCTGATTCTTAGAAATAAATGCTCCATGCCAGCACCATCTTAGAACCTGGTGTGGCTGCTGCCTCCATGCTGGAATATGGGTACTTTGGTTTTCTTCTGAGGGCAAAATCTCTCCCTTGCAATTCTTTTCTTAATAATTTTATTAGTTTTAAAAAGAAGTAACAATGAGACAGTTTCAAAACATGTTAGTAGGACAGCCACAATAATTAATACAATGTATACTGTTATCTTCACAGTAGTTGTTCAGAATACAAGATACAGACATGATAACTTTTCTAAACACTATTGGTACAAATATTTCTTCTCATTGAGCTAGAGAAAATAGTTGTATGCATAGTTCAATATTCCATAATAGTAGAAGTTTATCAGCAGAACTGGCAATGTCAGAAGCTGTTGACTTGAGCCTTTTACAGTTCAGCATATTAATATAGCTTTAGTTTTTAGACCTTGTGCTTAGACTTTTCTACTGGATGGTTAAGACCAAGATAAAGCAATACCTATATAACATAACATGTAATTTTTGAATCAGAAAAGGTGAGTCAAATCCCCTCAGAATTTACCTTGAAACCATGTACAGCATTTTGTAGAACTTTTGTCAGCGTCAGCCATCTGAATGAGTCATGGCCATTGCTTGACCAGTTTGCTGTCTGTGAAAGCCTGAGAGAATGTTTTCTTTCTAGGTGACTCTCCTTAGGCTTACAATACATCACTGATCCCTTTCTTCTGTGGCCCCATAATCTCCTTGAACAGAAAATTTGGGACACCACTAAGTTATAGTATGTTACAGCAAGACGATGCAAAGATGAACAATGTGGGACTAATATGCATCAATGAGAAAGAAAGGGTTAATCCAGGCGTGCTGGCTCATGCCTGTAATCCCAGCACTCGGGAGGCTGAGGCAGGAGGACTGGTGCGAGTTTGAGATCAGGCTGGGCTACAAAAAGTGAGCTCAAGGCCAGCCTCAACTGCATAGCAAGGCCCTGTCTCAAAAAGACAAAAAAAAAAAAAAAAAAAAAAAAAAAAAAAAAAAAAAAAAAAAAAAAAAAAAAAAAAAAAAAAAAAAAAAAAGAAAGAAAGAAAGAAAGGGTCAATACAAATGATATAAAAAGAATATGGGCAGAAATAAGAGCAGAAAACTTCCCAAATGTGAGAAAACAACCTGGCATTCAGGTAAATAAAGCATACAGAACTCCAAATAATATCAAGCTGACTAAAAACACACCCAGACACATAACAGTCAAGATCCCAGAAATGCAGCAGAAAAACAATATACTAAAAACTGCTAAAGAAAAGAAACAGATCACATTTAAAAGAAAACCCATCAGAATAATGACAGATTTCTCTTAACAAACCATGAAGTCAAGAAGAGCATAGAGCAGAGTGCTTCAAGCCCTCCATGAAAACAAATTCCAGCCCAGACTGGTATACACTGCAAAACTCTCAAGTATCAGGGAGAAGTAAGAATACAACCCACAAATTTCAAAAGAATCTTAACTAGTAAGTATTCAGACAAAGGTCTTCTATCCCTTATAGTTCTGAGGCTGCAAAGGGTGGAGACCTGCTACTCCCTGCAGTGCCCTCGGGCTATCTTTTTGATTACCTGGTTCTTTCCAGCAATGGAGGTCCTCTCAGCTCCCTAGACCATAGCTTTCATGGCGCTTCCTTTCTGGCCAAACTCACACTTTGAATCATCCTGCTTGGCTTTTTGCTCTTGATTTTCAACATAAATCTGGCTAAAAGCCCCCAGTAACAACCATGCCACCACCCCAATAGTTGCCTGCTTTGAAATATCTTTTGAAAGATTAATCAGTCCTCCATGCTTAATCTCAGTATTAGGCAAAGTTTCTGGGCAGGACTAAAATTCAGACTTTCAGCCAAGACATAGCATAAACCATCTGGAGTCCAACATCCATTGCAGTCCTTCCTCCCAGCAGAAACCTCGTGAGCCTGGCTTTATAGGCAGGCTTCCAGACAGTCTTCTGGTCTGAGCTCTGACCAGAATCTCCCCTACAGATCAGTCAAAGCTTTTCCAGCTTTTCACAAGTAGATGACCTCTCTGAACCTTCCCTATCTCTTCCCATAAGACATTTCCAAAAACTTGTAATCCACATGGTCAGGTTAGTCACAGCAATGGCTCCACTCCTGGTACCAAATTCTGTCTTAGTTATTCTTCTCTGATTTCTGGGACAAATACCCAACACCTAAAATGAAGGAAGAAATATTTATTTAGCTCACAGTTACTTGGAGTTTCAGTCCATACTCGGCTGGCTCCAAGGCAGACTAACACATGGCAGAGTACATCCAGTTCATGGCAGTGGGATAGCAATAATGGCAACCAAGAGAGAATTCTCATTCTCTCTCTCTCTCTCACCCATAATCCCAGCAGTACTAAAACCCATAATCCTAGTCGATCACAACTCAAACTCTAGAAGTCCCCACCCACGACTTCATGTAGCTTTGGGGAGACAACTAGTCGTAAACCACAACAGTCATTTAATAGGGTCCAAAGTTTAGGCTATAAAAACCTTTAGGAGATTATTAATGTATTATAATCATTGAGAATGGATATAAAACATTGTTATAATAACATTAGAATATACAAATGTGAAGGTCAGAAAGGGCAAAATATATGCAGAGAAAAAGATTATCCTCACCCTTAGAACAGACCATAATGATAGCCAGTTTTCTTCTCTTCACCCACACAAGTCACAGGCTCTCTCTCCAGCATCCAAGCTGAACTCTAAAGAAGGCAACACACAGTGCAGGGAGTAAGAGCGGAATAGAATAAGAGGAACTTCAGAAGAGATAAAAAGAATATTCAAAGAGAAGGTTTCCAGCATAATTATTTTCTTAGAATGGTAGTCACTGGGAATGCAAGCTCCAAGAGTCAGGAAAAAATTTAAAAAGCCAGAGAAACAACCCCACCTAAAGCTACTCTGTGAATCCTGTATTGGTTAGGAAATGTCACCCACCAGAAAACCTCATGGCCTGAAGCATTGTTCCTGATGCTATGTAGGTGCAGTGATAATGCTGTCTTGTTTTACACTGCATCCACCACATTGCAAAATCAAAGGGAGAGATGATGGGTTCATACTTTAAATTTTCTATCTTACAGAACACAAAGGAAGTGGAAAGCTAAGCAAAGAGAGCTAAAATAGTCATGTATGGGTGGGACTTCAGTCACCACATATCCTAAATAAATGCCCCATAGAAAGGTGGCTAACCTTTAATTATTGAAAGAAGTCATTCAAGTGTGTTCAAGTTGCTTGGTCACTTTTACTGGGCTGTTTTCTTTTTATTCAACTGTAGAAGCTCCTTACATATTCTCAATTGAAAGTCTTTATTGGGTAGGCATTCTGCAAATATTTTTTTCCAACCTATGATTTATCTTTCCTCTTCTTGACAGTATCTTTCAAAGAACAAAAGAAAAGTCTAATTCTTATGAAGTCTAGTTTACAATGCTTTTCTTTTATACCTTGTGGGAATTGTTTCACCTCTGAAATCTTGCTTATCACATGTAAGAAAAAGATTAATTTACATTACTTTGTTTTAGAAACTTCATATATTTAAGTTTGGAATATAGGCTTCTGGTCTATTTTAGATAGCTAATAAGCACATTTAAAAGGTAAATACCATTATTAAGCATTAAGAAAATTCCTACTAGAAACCATAAAGAAGCATCACTGTACATATGTGTGCCTGTCTGTCCGTGTTTATTATGTACGTGTGAACCATGTGCATTTGAATGGATGAGAATGACTGGAACCTTGTACAGTGCCAGTGGAATTGAAAGCTGGTGCATTCACTTGGGAAAACATCCAGAAAGCACGTGTGCTGATGTGGACTTTTAAGCTCAAAGACTCTCAGGGAAAAAAAAAAAATGATTCTTTTCCCTATCCTTTCCACTAAAAGAAATGAGGAAAAGTACAATACATATCCTAAAGGGGTATCCTCTTAGAATATTCTCATGATAACAATTATCTTAATAATATAATAGTGGCTCTTTATTAGCAGCTATCTAGCAATGAAGTTTTATTGCTGTTTATTGCTTTCCTCTTTATTCTTCCTTCTTTATTGCTTTTTTCTATTAAACAATTATTACATGTATAAAGTGCAAGTGTAAAGATTTAAACAACAGAGATAACAAAGTAGACACCCTTCCATTTTTATTCTAACTTCCATCACCTTTCAAAATAATTCATTTTATTACTTAAATATTCTCATAGCTCTTGTTCAATATTTTATATATGTATACATACACATAGATATGTAGAAATTTAGACCTTTGTGATTTTTTAACATAACGGGAATTGCAGATATATTTTGTGACTTGCGTTCCAACTAAATTGCGTGTCCTGGAGATTATGTATATAAAATGAGCCCCAGGGGCTGGGGAGATCTCTCAGTCATCTAAGTGCCTGCCTGACAAGCTCAAGGACCTGGGTTTCATCGCAGGTACTATATGCCACGCCAGCAGTGGAACCACAGGAGCACCATGCCAACCACCAAAACAGGGTATGGTGGAGCACGCCTGCAATCCCAGTGCTAGGGATGCAGAGACAGGAGGACCAATACAGGTCCAAGCAGTGTAGTGAGGCCCTGTACTAAATAAATAAATAAAATGATTTTTTGTTGTTGTTTTATTTACAATTAATGTGTTTCATGATGTTGTCTTTGTCATAATTGTTCAGAGTACAAGATGCAGACATGATTTCTTGCCTAAGCATTAGTACAGATCTTTCTTTTCATTGCACAAAGAGAAAGTAGCTGTATATATAGTCCAATAGTCCATAACCATAAGGGATTATTAGCTCATCTGGCATATCAGAAGCTGTTGACTTGAGCCTTTTACAACTCAGCATATTAATATGGCTTTCCTTTTTATACCTCATGGTTAGACTTTCCTGCTGGATAGTTAAGACCAAGATAAAGCAAGATCTATGTTATAAAAAAAAAAAAAAAGGTAACTTTTGTATCTGACAGGGTCAGTCAGGTCCCCTCAGGATTTACCCTGAATAAATGATTTTTAAAACTTTAAAAATAAGTAAAATAAGGATCAACAAAAACTTAACTACCTCTATATTCTCTCCCTCCCCCCCCATTTCTTCCCTTCCCATATCCACCATGTTCCATAATAAAAGGGAGAAATGCTGGTTACATACTTAAATATTCTACCTTACCAAACACAAGTGAAATGGAAAGCTAAGTGAAAGCAGAGACTCTTGCTATCATCTTTCTCCACAGAATGTTTGTTAAGGTTCCTTGACAACGCAAGGTAGAATGTTTCTAATTAGGTACACCTTACATGTTTACGTTGTATTATCAAAGTGATTATTATCATGAGACTATTCTAAGAGGATATAGACAAGTTTCCTTTTGAGGTATGTTTTAGACTTTTCCTCATTTCTCATAGTGGAAAAGATAAAGGACTCAGTATTTTTTTTTTCCTGAGAGCCATCCATCTTAAGAGTTCCTATCATACAGTTGTTTCCTGAATGTTTTCCCAAGTAATTGCAGCAGTTTGCATTTCCAGCAAGATATGTATGCTTATATATAATCTTAAATAAAATTTACAGAGTTTTCCAAACTATAGGCTATCACTTACTTATCTTTTCTTATTTTTTAAATAGAATAAAAAACAGTAAAGAAAAAAATTTAAAACATTACAAAAGATACAAATTTCACTAAACAAAATAACAGGAATTCAACAGTGGCTCTTCTATTGTTTAAAGTTGTCTTCAAATTAGTTATTATGTTATGGGGTTTAAGCATGGATAATTGGTCTTAAAAAGACTTACAGGAAATTAAAAAGGAGATAAACACAATTTAAACATTATCTACTCCTATAGCAGCAGAAACCAACAGTACAGTTATCCAAGCTATGATATATACATATTATTTTCTCTTTCTTTTTTCTTTCTTTTGTCCTTTTCCTCATCCCAGTTATTCCTTCCCTTTAAACAGATATTTTCCCTTTTACAGTCTCTATTATCTACTTCCCTATTGATAGGCACTTAGTTTTCTAAATTTTCACAGTCAAAAGCAATTAACATACATATATCTTCATGCATTTTTTAAAATATGTACTCATATTTATTTTTTATTTTAAAGAAGAAAAGCAAAGATCAAAACAACATAAAACAATACAAATTGTATGGGACTTTAAAACAAGAATAGAAAATTAACAATTGTTATATTATGCAATATTGGGGCCCGGCAGGATGGCTCAGTGGTCTAAAGCGCCTGCTTGGGAAAGCTTAGGTGGCTTCAGGGACCGCAGTTCAATCCCCGGCACCACATGCTGCACCAGCCCTCCCCTCAGAGCAGGCTGAGCTGGCCATAAAAATAAATAAACAAACAAAAAATATTATGCAATATTATCATCATGTTTGTTGCTCATATTACCAGATATAGGTATGCAAAGTTGATTAAACAATTAAAAATTAACTTCTTTCAATAAACCTTAATTTTTTTCTTGGTCTTTTTACTTTTCATTTTTAATTTATTTGAAAAAGTACAATAATCACAGATAAGACATTACAGGTAGTACACATGTAAAAGAACAAGATTAAAGGTATTCAATCATGCTTGTAATATCACATATTGCCATTCTCAAACCAATTGCTTAGATTATAGATATTAGTATATAGAGTTTGTTAAAGCAAAAATTGTAAACATTTAAAAAATTATAAATATTAGTAGCTACTTTCAAAAAACTGATAGAAATTAGTAGCACAATTATCTCAGCTATCCTGTGTATATATACTGCATATTTCTTTAGAATGAATTCTGGTAGTAAGATGTCAAAGAAGTCAGAGAGTGTAAATATTTTCTTTTCAAAAGTACTGTTATAATTTAGTAGCCTACTAAAATATGCAAATATTTTATTTTTATATCAATTGAATAAAAAGTACACTTGTTTTTACTACTTCCTTACCCTCCCTCGTTTTACTTAATATCAATCTCATGGATGAATGTTAAGATCACATTGTTGTTTCAATTTATAATTTTCCAATTGCCAGTGAAGTTGAACATGATTCATTGGCTTTTCTTCGACTGTGAATTTTCTGCCCATATTATCTGGTTTTCTGCTCTTGATCTATTACCTCATTGATATAAGTTCCTCATATATTCACCTATCTTTACATTTCATTTATGTTTTATATATCTGTCAAATATTTTCTCCAAATCAACAACTGATTTTTTCTTTGTTTATAATATCTTTCATTCTACATGCTTTTGTTATTTTATGTCACTTAAATTTTTAACTGTGTACAACTTAATCATACACAAGTTAATTTAATATCCTTAAGCCAAATTCTACACACATATTTCATTTACATTCCTAGTAGCTCCCTGAGAAACACACTGAAAAAGAAAAGAAATAAATTTTTTTTAACCTTTTGTCAGTGTTTATCATTGCAGACTTTAAAGTGATTACTGTAAAGGGATGCAACAAGGTGCCAGTGTAAAGCTGCTTCTTAAGTCAGAGCATTCACGTGTAGGCATCAAAAGGTTAATAGGTGGAGTGGGGACCACCGGGGTAGATGCACAGCTACTGGCAGTGCAAGAGAGCCTATTTGTGTTAGTTTTCTGGAACTGTGACAAATATCTGTGATAACCAACTTCAAAACAGAAGCAGTTCTGCATAGGGTGGCACACGCCTATAATCCCAGCACTGGGGGTGGGGGAGAGGGGAGCTGAGGCATGGGGGCTGCTCTGAGTTTGGGGCTACCCTGAGCTACACAGAATAACCCTGTCTCAAAAGACAAAAAGAAAAAAAAAATAGGGGCAACCCACTCAGGGTCCCTTCTGTCTCTCTCTAAGACAAAAGCTATCTTTCCCCAAAAAATATATTCCACTATAAACAGATAGATAGATAGATAGATAGATAGATAGATAGATAACAGAAAAGGTTTATTTTGGGGCATGAATCAGAAGTTTCAGCCCATGGTCGCTTCATCCTCATTTTAGGCCTGTGGCAGCACAGAACAGCATGGTGGGAGTCCAGGCTGAAGAGGCTTGTTCATCTCATGCCAGGAAGCCAAGAGAGACAGAGAAAGTCAGGATCTCAGAATTCTCTTCAAGTACACGTGCCCAGTAACCTAGTTTTCTTCAATGAGGTGTCACCTCTTAAATGTCCCATAAACTCTCACTAGTGTCACAGGTTGGCAATCAAGCCTTTAATTCATCAGTCTTTAGGAGCACTTGCACACAACAGAAGATATGTAGTTTCCAAAGATAATCAAGATATACAGTTGAAGACAAATAAGGAGAAATGCTAGCTTGTCACCATCTGAGGTGAGATGACTATCATGATTTGGATTAAAACTATCCCCTAGGGGACAACGCACTCGGGGTTCCCCTTCTGTCCCTCTCTCAGACAGAAGCTTTCTTTCCCCCAATAAATCTGTTCTGCTCATTAAAAAAAAAAAAAAAAAAGTTTCACTGTCCTGAAGGCTTGGTTGCCAGGCAATGGGATTTTCATGAAGTGACTGGATCCAAGGGTTCAAATTTTATCAAACGGACTGATCCTTTGATGAATTCATAGCTTAATGTCTTTATTAGGAGGTGCGTGAATGAGGTAAGTCACTAAGACTGTGGGAGTGTGGCTTTGCATGGTACTCGTCTCCCAGCTCACCCCTCCCCACATCCTTCTTTCCTCCCTCCCTTACCTCCCTGCCCTCCCTTTTCTCCATCTCCCTTCCCCTCCCCTCCCCTCCCCTGTCCTCCACTCTCTTCTCCCCACCTCCCCTCCCCTCCCCACCACTCCCTTCCCCTCTCTTCTCCTCTTTTTTTTCCTCTCCTGTCTTCTCCCTCACTTCTGACCCTCTTCTGGGCTGTCATGAGGGAAGCAATTTTGCTCTGCTGCACCATTTATGCAGTGATCCTGTGCCTCACCACAGGAAGGCAGTGGAGCCTGCTCACCAGGTATTAAAATCTCAAAAATCATAAACCAAACTTTTCCTCCTTTAAAGGATTTTTCCCTGGTGTTCGGTCACAGTGAGGGAAAACTAACATAGTGACAACTTTGGAAAGAGTTGAGCCCAATACAGTGATGTGCAACCTAGAGGCAAGCAGTAACAACAAGCTCAAATGAGCAGGTAGATGAGAGCGGGCAGCTATTATCAGGGAAGTACGCACCCCAGGGATCAGTTTAGGCTATGAGCAGCCACTTGGGTAAGAAGAGCAGGAACTGAGCTCTACACCAGTGCTTCTTAACTGTCAACGCATGTCTCAGTCACCTCGAAATCTTGTAAAAATGTAGACTCTGAGTCAGTAAGTCTAAAGTGAGGGCGAAGGCTCTCTACTCCTAACATGCTCCCAGCTGATGCTGGGACAGCTTATCCCTGAGCCAGACTTTGAGTTAGCAAGGTTTGAGAAGCCAGTGCCTCAGGCACAGAAACACATCTACCAAAAGCACAGGATAAGAATTTAAAATGTAACAGATATGGAAGGCAGAGTGTGCAGCAGCCACGAGTTCCCTCCAGCTATGCTCAGTGCCTTTCTAGAATGGGAGTAAGACTGAACCTGTGGGTAGAAGTCCAGCAGAAAGCTGCAGGAGAGGCAACACCACAGAGGCTGGGAGATAGGCAGGAACAGAGCCATGACAGCCTGCTGCTTTGAATCAGCACAGTCAGTAGAATAACAGCAGCAATACACTGTTTAATAATATCTGCTTTCTCAGCATCTTGAAGCCCTTTCACAAATTGCTGCTCCATTAAGGGCCCTTTGCTGCTATCTGCCTTTCCCTTGAGCTGCCCACAATTTAGCTTTTCACATCCCCACCAAAAGTTGGCTGGTGGGAGGAAAGGTACTGGAATGAAAACCTGCCCATTTGTCTGCTTGTTGTCAAGACTGGACAGGGAGGAAACTGAATATAGTTTTAAGGAAAAGATTTTCCAACATTTTCTCCTCTGTGGCTCATTTAGGTAAACTGAAAATGTAAGTCTCACCTACGTGTAACTTGGACTCTCAATTTTCAATTAGAAAGAATTTAGTGCTTGGCCCCTTTGCTTTCTGTGAAAGCCTGAGAGAATGTTTTTCTCTGGGTGACTCTCCTTAGATGCACTATAGTTCATTTATCCCTTTCCTCTGAGGTCCCATAATCTCCTTGACCAGAAAATTTGAGACATCTCTGAGTTATAGGATATTACAGCACAGGTTCTCTTATATTCTGAGTCTTTATTGATCTTGAAAGGCTAGGGCCAAAATATTGGCTATCCTCATAGCCCTTCTTTTTCTCCAATTTTTGGTCTGTTAACTTACATTCTTAACCCTCCAGCAGAAAAGCTTTGTGTTACTATTACTCTATAACATAGGTACTTGAGCTTATCATCACTGGCTTTCTGAGTATCAAATATCTTTGACTTAGCTTGGAATTGATATTTTCTGACTATCATTGATATTCTAATAATGTTCCATACAATGTGATCTAAGCAGTTACACAATTTTTACACAGATATTTGGAAATTCAAGGAAATACAAAATTGTAGCCTGTCAAGACTATGGTATTTGGCCCAGTCTCTTATTTTCAAGTACTACTCTCAAGAGACAGAATGACAGTAACTGAGTTTGCACCAGGAGCAGTACATTGGCTGTGACTCATCCTGAAGGCTGACACCAACAACAGTTCTACAAAGTACTGTATATGATCCCAAACTTAATCCTGAGGAGATTTGACCCTGGAAGATACAAAAAAAAAAAAAGAAAGAAAGAATGTTTTGTTATACAGGTCTTGCTTTGACTTGCCCTTGATCACCCAGAAAAAAAAAAAAAAAAGCTGAATTACAATGCATAAAATGCAGGGCCAGGGATGTAGCTCAGTGGCACAGCACCTGCCTAGCAAGTGCAAGGCCCAGAGTTCGATTCCCGGTACCAAAAAAACAAAATAGTAAAAAGACCAAAAAAAGTCCCTTTGGAAAAAAAAAACAATGCATAAAACGCAGAGGTAGATTGGTGAGATGAGCTTTAGGAGGCTTAGATCAATAGCTTCCAACATTACAAGCTTCACTGGTGGCCCACTGCAACTGCAGAACATTTGACTGTGTATGCATCTGCTTCCTCTTAGTCCAAAGAGAAGAATTTTCTTTTCTTTTCTTCCTCTCTCTTTTTTTTCTTTCTTCTTAGTAACATCAATAGAGAGGTGGGTCATTCCCACACACTGTGCTCTGCAGAACTATT
>PVJA010019801.1:26420-37940 GCA_004027025.1 Myocastor coypus
AAATTTAAAAAAAAAAAAAAAAAAAGAAAGAAAGGGGAAAAAGAAAAAAAAAGTAATGTTTATTGAAAATGTTAATGTTTAATTGTTTTAATTGTTTGATCAATCCTATATACCTATATCTATCAATTTAAACTGATCTGATGACGAAAATATGTAATATAACTGTTGTTAAATTTAAACAATAAAAATATTAAATCATGAAGAAAAAAAGAAAGAATTTAGTGCTTTAAAATAATTATTTAATTGCTTTACAATATTATAATTACTTTATTGTCTATTATTATAGAAAAAAAAATAATGGAGATGGTACAAAGATGATATTTAGTACAAAATATTCTGCCCATATCATAGCACACAAGTAGATCACTATAAAATAACTTTTTCCAATATAAGAAAGATTAAAATATATAGCATTTGTACTATTTTCTTAGGAAAATGATCACTCTACAGATCACTGGAGGGATCACATGGCCTCAGAGACTTAAGGACTGTATGTTTTGAGGATCACTGGTCTGCAGGAACTTATGTGCTGAGAAACTCAGAAGCTCCTTGGAAGTTCCACCCTCCAATCCTGTTTTAGTCAAAGCAGTTCCACATTACTCTGCTCCCTACATCAGGCTACTGTGCTTTGTGTGCATGAAGGCCCTGAGTTTGAACCACAGCACTGGAAGGAAAATCACCCATCATGCAAAGTTGCATTTCTGGATATGATCCGATTTGACTTATTCACACTATCCTATATTATATTGTGGTGACCAACAGTGACCACTGCCCAGTAGCCCCCCATAAAGGTTATATTATATACATATGTCATATATATACACCTCCATCATATATGGGTAATATGAAATATTTATGTTTACTGAGAGATATTTCCAAATTTCCTCATAAGGCGAAATTTATGTTGCAAATTATTTGGAACAAAAACTGATTCACGAATGCTGAGAGCAGTATAATTGGGAATAATATATAAACAGTAATGAAGTGTCTTAAAGAGAGTCTCAGGTATTCTGACAGGTCACCCATTTGTATGTAACATTCCTGGCTTTGATGTCTCTTTTTAAAAATACAATTTCATTATAACTATCAATCAGTGCCCAGGAGAATGAAGTAACTCTATAGTAAGAACGAGCTGCTTAGATAATGGGACTAAATCAAACACAGTCGATAATGACATAGACTAAAGCTTTGTTGTTCATGGGAAAAGGACAACAATGAATAAAAGTAGAACAATGGCAGTTATTGAATATTTTCCAGACTTACTTGTATAATCAGTCATAATATCAAACAAAGGATAGTTTCTAATGATAAAAGTACCATAATAACAAAGATGAACCTTGATGATCCCTCTGCTTTTTCTCTTCAGTGAAACAACCTTAATAACAATTTTCAGCAGAACATTAGTAGTAGCTCATGAAGCTTTCTGAAGTTGCATTTTCAAATTATAATTTATCCCATGAAAAGACTTGCATCCCTTGACAGCCTCCGGGGTGAAAATTGAGCACACTCAGCTCCAGTGACAACAGGTAATGCTCTCCTCAGAATCAAAGAGCATTCTTCAGATGTTTTCAGAAATGGTAATTAACCTCATTATTGGGATACCGAGACCACACTTGCATCTAGCATCCTTTCAAGTCCTAACTTTGTCTAGCTTGAAGGAAAGGGACTATAAAAATCACATTTGTCATTGGTTGGTAAAAACTCATGCACTGGTAGTGGCTCTGTTTCCATGTAGCTACAGGGTACAAGTGTTGTGGTTTTATCTCCAAATGGTGACCACTGCCCAGCAATTCCAGAAGGACTCTTGTCCAGGTCTGTGGAGAGTGTACCTTGTGTCTTACATTGAAGAAACATGGCAGGGGGATTCAAAAGCCCTTCTGGAGGAACAGGAAGCTTCTCCTCTCCTTCCTTTGTAGTATTTTGCAATTAAGCCAAGGTTCATATAGAATGGAATAAACAGATTCTTACTTTTAGGACTCATCTTAAATGTTAGTTCCTCTGAGAAGATGCCCACAATTGAAATTAAGTCCTACTGTACTTTAACTATGTAATCTGCTCCCTACATCAGGCTACTGTGCTTTGTGTGCATGAAGGCCCTGAGTTTGAACCACAGCACTGGAAGGAAAATCACCCATCATGCAAAGCTGCATTTCTGGATATGATCCGATTTGACTTATTCACACTATCCTATATTATATTGTGGTGACCAACAGTGACCACTGCCCAGTAGCCTTCCATAACGGTTATATTATATACATATGTCATATAGATACACCTCCATCAGTACTTACCTGTCATAGATTGAATTCAAGAAGATAAGTTCAAGTCCTAATCCTACCTATTAGGAATGTGACCTTATTTGGAAATGAGATTTTTGCAGAAATATCCAGTTGGAAGGAGATGCTGCTAAATTAGGCCTGGAACGTGTGCTCCCTTTGAGCCCATAGGCAGGAGGCCACCCTGCCAAACCTTGTTCTCTAATTTATGGCATCCTAGATGGTACAAGAATAAAACTTGTGTTATTTTTAGCCACCCAGTTTGTATCATTGTATTATGGAAACTCTAGGAAATAAAAACATTTTCCTTCTCAACCCTTATAATACTTCATTTTGGCTTGATTTGGTGATTATTTGGCTCATGGCTTTCTCCCCATCAAATCACAAGCTTGAAGAACCCTGCATCTCATCTCTCCTTGCCATTGTTTGCACTTCACCAAGAAAATGCCTGACCCATGGTCACTGGATAAGTACTTATTGAGAGAATAAATGTGCTTATAGAGAACACTGAAACTATGTCCAAGTTCAAGGTCTCAGATAGCAAAAGACCAATCTCCTTTCAGTCTTCTACTGAATGTTTCCTACACATGTGTCATTTGTGCCTTCTCCCCACTTGCAAACTTGTTTGAGACTAGAACTCCTTTTTCACCTGTCTGTATAAGCTTCGTAGTGCCTAAGATTATTACAGGCAGCTAAGTAAGATAGAAATTAATGTATAGTCAGAGAGGAATTGGGCTCTCAAGGAAGTCAGTGAAAAATAAAGACAATAGAACTGTGGCTAATGGCAAATCTAAAAAAGGCCAAGCTTCAAGATAGAGATCCAATGACCAGTCCTACAACGCCTCTCTAAGTTATAAACAGTAAATTGGAATTGACATGGTTGAGTATGTCCAGGCAGGTGATCAGATGATCTAGAACTATCCCTTCCCACAAATTCCTTTGTTCTTCCCATCTGCTGCATGACACATTTTTCTATCAGGCAAATATTAGCTAAGCAGCTATATTTCTATCCTATAGGTTAATTATAGTTTTACCTACATTGTACCAACATCATAACTTTGCTGTATAAATTACCCCTGACAAAGAACCTTGGTGGCAACCCTCATTCAGGACACCTTCTGTCTCTCAGGGGATATTTGCTATTAAACTTTCCTACCCTAACCTCCATTTCTCCTTAGAACTCAATCTTCAATTTTGGAGAGACAAACTTGGCACATCTGACATATACCAGATTAGGAGTTATATTTCTTCAACATCAAGATGATGTTTCACACATAATAGAGGCTCAACAAATATTTTAAATGCAATTTCTAGGTTTCCTAAGATGTTACAGCAGGATTGAAACTATTTAACACATTATTATTTAATGATAAAACTACAGTTAATTATGGAGTCTTGTGTAGAAATATTGGAGCTGGTTATTTTTTATTAAATACACAATTTGTGGTAAGAGTTTGTTTTGCTTCACTGCACACAGACCATAAAAATCCTCAGAAACAAACTGCTGCCCCAGAGCTAGTGTCTAACACAAGCATTTTTAATCTTTGAGGTTTTTCTGTAGCTAAGCAATGTTTTTTTTTTCAAATGGAATAACACTGATATGCAGACATATTTATTGTCCATGCACAAACCATTCCTCAATATGATTACCGTATGCCTTCCTAAATGTCATTAAAGAACCAAGGTCTCATTTTTCTAGGATGGGTTGGCTGAAGTTCTGCATGAAGCAAGTAATGGAAAATAAGATTTCTTCAGGCCCCTTGGGCCTTTTGGTTCTGAGCTACACTTTGCTGTTCTATTTTCAAAGTCCAGGAACTTGTCTTGCAACACCATGACATCTCTTGAGCAAATTATTTGTTCTTAACACATATGTCAAACAGCTTAATAAATATTATTTTTTTCATCTTTCTTAGTGGGAAAATAGTGAGCCTTTGGGGTAAGCTTATCTTTTGCTTTACTGTTAGAGAAGTTACACTGAAACTATTTTAATTCAAACAACTGAAGGACATGGAGCAATCCTAAAAACCTTAGAATTGAACTATTTGGTAACCGTGCATACAGCACAGTTTAGTGCCTTCTAAAAAGCACTATTGTTTTAAAAGATAAATTGCACCTCACTGAGGAATTTTAACCTTCAACTGAATATCTGAAATGCTCCCAAGTTTACAGAAAGCTCTCAATGAAATTGCAACCTTGTACAGACAAAGGGCTTTAGAGGCACAATTTTAAAACTACCTCTTTTTTATTTCCTTATAGGATCCATAGCAATGAAGGCGCATTAAAGCTGGTGAGTGGATTGTACTTTTCCTGCCTCACTTGCTTTTCATTTATCCATATTTCAAGCTTCACTGAAATGACAGATTTTATGCTTTATCTCACTATCCACTGATGGGTTTCCTTGGTTCCTCCTTTTCCTACTGAATCTTTGTTTCACTGGTGGAAAATTCACATGATATCTTGATATTTGAATTTTATATTAAACCACATACTTTAATGAAGTGACTATAAGGTCATTAATTATCATTTTTAATAATTAGATAATAATACATAATTTGGGTGCATCAGCAATTATTAAACAATTCCTCTACATGCAGATATTGGATCACTTGAAAATGTTATTACTTTAAATAATAGTTAAATTAATGATTTTGTACAAATAATTTTTCTGCTTTCTCCTAGAAAGCATTCTTTTCCCCAGAAGGGTAATTACTTAGCATGTAATCCTAATAAGAACCATAAATTTTAAGGGACTTACCTCTTACCATAATAAAAGGTTTGTACAATTATGCATAGTTTAAAAACAGGGATATGTGCTGGCGAGATAGCTCAGTGAACTAAGTGTCTGCATAGGGAAATGCAGGGACCAGGTTCAATCCCAAGCACCACATGGCACACCGGCCCTGCCCCTGGCACACTTAGCTGCCACAAAGACCAGGTGTAGTGGTACATGTCTGTAATCCTAGCATTGGCAAAGTTGAAAACATGAGGATCACTATGTGTCTGAGCTGCACAGTGAGATCCTGTATCAAACACATAATTTTTTTAAAAAAAGAAATAAAAACAGGGATATATTCTGAGAAAAGCATCACCAGGTGATTTCAGCATGCAAGCACCATAGACTATGCTTACATAAATATAAGTGTACACTCTACTACATACTGAGATATGTATGGTATAGATACCTGGACAACCCCTTGTCCCTGGGACCACAATGAACAACATGAGATTAAGTCAAATGGAAAAGTAAATAATCAAGAGACACAATAAATATAATATGTTTGATATTGCTGCAATAAAGACACAAATGTTTTATTATGGCCTTTTTTCAGTAAGTTAAAAGAGCACATCAATGCTGCACTTATATAACTCTGGGGATAAGCCAAAAGGATTGCACTGAAAGTCAGCCTAGAGAAAGTAGCAACCTAGCAAGATTCTGTCTCAAAAAAAATTAAAGCTAGAGGTATAGTTCAATGTGAATATATTGAGTTCAATCTCCAGTACAAAAAAATTAAGGTATAGGATAGGCTACTAAATATATAAACCAAAACATGGTTATTTCTGTGGTGGAAGAAGCTTGTTCACTTTCTGCCAGAAAATTTTGCTATCATTAGCAAACATTATGTGCTACACACGATCTTTTTTTGCGTGTGCAATTTCTTTATTACTTTTAATAAGAAATTATAATGTGACAGTTTCAAAACATGTTAGTAGAGCATTCACAATAATTGATAAAATGCATATTGTTGTCCTTGTTATAATTATACTGGGCACAGGGTGTAGACATGATCAATTTTCTAATGGCTATTGATACAGTACATTTCTTCTCTTTGATCTAAGAGAAGGTAGTTGTATACATAGTCAAATGTTCCATGATTGCAATGTGCTACTGGCAAAACTGGCAATGTTGGAAGCTGTTGATTTGAGCATGTTACAGCTCAGTATACTAAACTACTCTTAAGTTTTATGTGTCATGTTTAAGCTTTTCTGCTGGGTGGTCAAGGGCAAGTTAAAGCAAGACCTGTATAACAAAACATGTATTTTTTGTACCTGTCAAGGTCAGTCAAATCTCCTCAGGATTTACTTTGGAACCATGTACAGTGATTTGTAAATTGTTGTCAGTGTCAGCCATCTGGACGAGTCACGGCCATTGCTTGACCAGTTTGCTTTCTGTGAAAGCTCTAGAGAATGTTTTCTCTCCAGGTGACTCTCCTTAGGAACACTATTTATCTTCAGTCCTTTTCCTCTGTGGTCCCTTAATCTCCTTGAACAGAAAATTTAGGAAACCACTGAGTTATATGATATTACAGCACAGGTTCTATTCTGTCCTGAGTCCTCACTGACCTTGAAGGGCTAGGACCAAAATATTGACTAACCTTATAGCCCTTTTCTTATTTCTCTAATTTTTGGTCTGTAAACTTATATTCTTAGCCCTCCAGAAGAAAAGCTTAGTGATACTTACTCTAAAACATGGGTGCTTGAGCTTACTGTCACTGTCTTTCGAATATCAAATATCTTAGTTGTAATTTGGAATTGGTATTTTCCATAAACCATTGATAAATTTATATGGAATGTGATAAAAAGCAGTTACACATTTTTACACAGATATTTAGAAATACAAGCATGTACCAAATTGTAGCCTGTCCATCCTTTGCATTTTTCCTAGTCTCTGACTCTCATTTAATACCCTTTTTTGTTTTCTTATAAACTAACCATTTACTTGGGAGAGAGTATAACAGTAACCGGAACTGAAATTACATTAGAAGCAGCACACATCTAAAAGACCAGCATGACAGGCATTCCTTGCACAGTTTCAGTGTTACATATTGCTACCATCAGTGTCCAAAACCTTTTGAGGTTTCTTAGGACCCTTGTCTAATTCATCCTGTGCATATAATTGTGCAGTTTTGCTTCTGTTATGTTACATGCAATCTTATATGCTATATTTTTATACAACCTGCAGCACAGTAGGGTTTTTTAAATGTTTAAAATTTTATTTTAAAGAGTAAAAATAGCAGAAACAAAGATAGAAAATGAGTAACAAGCAAGAGTACATACAGTACAGAATTTCAAAACAAGAACAAAAATTTAACAATGGTTGTATTACATATGTTCATCATGAAATCTGGTTAGATTAATAGACATAGGTATGTAAGATTGGTCAAATAATTAAACCTCAACATTTTCAATAAACTTTAATTTTTTTAAACTCTTCCAAATTCATTTTGTATTTAACATGTGCAGGGAATGATAAGATAATGAAGGCAAGATAATGATGGGCATTGGCTTAATTAATACCCCTCCCCGCTTTTTTCCCTTGATAGTGAGGGCTCTGTATTTTCTTCCTCCTGTTACAAATTTACTCTAAGGTTGGACAAGAGCGTAGGGAGGACAAGACGCTGACTATGTTCCAAAGAATACAATTAGTGCTCCTCACACTATGACAAAAGACCAATAAATGGTCAATATTTTTATTTAACAGACACGAATGACTAGAAAATAAAAATCAATAATGTTCCAAATATAAGCTTCAATTTTTATTATGCTTTAAGATATTAAGATAACATTTCAACAAAATCAAAGCAAACAGGAGCCATCCAGATAGCTCAGTGGACTAAAGCACCTGTTTAGGCAGAGCACAGTATTCAGGGTTCCATTCCCAGCATGCCATGCCAATCCCACCCTTGGCACACTGAGCCAGGCAGTGAGATTGGGTGTGGTGGCACATACCTGTAACTTAAGGGGCTGACAACAGAATGATCATTACAAGTCTGATCTACGTAGTAAGACCCTGAACACCCTTTCAACCATGTACCAACTACATAAAAAAGTAAAATAAAAACCAAAGCAAACATGATATAGAAAAAAAAAATAAAACATTGGCTGCCCTGATCTCAAAATTTACATACACTATGAAAACACAGGCA
Source organism: Myocastor coypus (assembly GCA_004027025.1). Taxonomy (NCBI): domain Eukaryota; kingdom Metazoa; phylum Chordata; class Mammalia; order Rodentia; family Myocastoridae; genus Myocastor; species Myocastor coypus. The sequence goes on from PVJA010019801.1 coordinate 34,621, forward strand.
CATATACTACTAGGAAGCAAAGTCTTTGGTATATTTCCATACCCACTGATAAAATATGTAAGCAACAGGAAGTGCTTTTGTCTTTTAATTTCAGACATCATCTTGCAAGTAATAAGTGTGTGCTGAGGTAAGAATCTCCCAGCCTCTCAAGAATCAGCATGCTGGCTGGGCGTGGTGGTGCATGCCTGTAATCCCAGCACTCGGGAGGCTGAGGCAGGAGGATTGGTGCGAGTTCGAGACCAGCCTGGGCTACAAAACTGAGCTCAAGGCCAGCCTGAACTGCATAGCGAGACCCTGTCTCAAAAAGACAAAAAAAAAAAAAAAAAAAAGAATCAGCATGCTTATGTCCAGGCTTGCGTTCATGATTAAGGCTTTGCCCAGGATATGGGCAATACACATAAGTTCTGAATAGAAGGAAAAACAACAGTGGCAGAATTTTTCCAGGTATGTCACAGTAACCTACCCAAACCCTTTATCTGAAGTAATGTGGGGGCTTGTAACTTTACTTTCACTATGATTTGAAGACACTACAGTCAAAATCCAGTAGCACATGAAGGCAGCAAGGTTTTAAATGAGGCTATTTTAAAATGTAAAAGAAGCCAAGCTAAACAACTCTTCAAGAGCAAATAATGTTGCTTTTATATGTGCAGGAAATTAATCAGGAAGTAAAATACCATTATGAGATAGAAACAAGATGGCATTAAATGTAAGTAAAAGGATGCTGTGCTTAACAAGAACTGACTGACAGATTCTTAATAAAGTCCTACAAGATATCTAAGCACCAGGTTGTATGGAGGTAATTTTTGTAACTTTACTGTGACAATTTATGTGATGAGGGAAACTATAGTCTTTGATTTATTATTTATTGGTGTAGTTATAACGTTTTAATACTAGCCTTCTCTTTGGCAACACTGATGAGGGGCTAGAAACAGTACACATCAGCATTTTGTTCATAAAACTGTGGAGTAGGGAAGGCCTAGATCTGCTTCATCCTATTTTAGCACTGCTGACAGACTTTAGTGACTTTTTTATCTGTCCTCTATTTCAGTCCCTTCACCTATCTCTGAACTCTTTAGGGTTTCCTCCCACCCTTGCAATTTTATAAGCTATTCTTAGTCTAGCACTTTGGTTTCCACTTCTAAAACCGTGTCTTTGCCATTATAATCCAATTTCAGAGCCTCTGCTTCATGGCTGCGTCCTGTAAGCCTAAGACTCTCGTATGTCATTAGCCAGATCTCTGTTCAGAAAGTAAAAAAGAACAATGAAAGCAATTTTTCTACTAATTTCAGTTATAAGTCCTATTTTGCCTTTGTCTGAATGGTGAGTACTGTATTCTGTGAAAATAATTCTCTGTAGTGCAACAGCCCTACAAATAACATGCATTTATTTCTTATAATCCTTTGCAACACATTAAGGTTCAAACCTAACAGAACAGATGCTATATGGTTATGGAATCATAAATAAATATGGGAAATACGAAGGAAATTTCAAGTGTAGAGATATTATAGTGGGAGTAAGTGTACTGTGTTGAAAAGGTTATAGGAAGAATTAATGATTCCAACCTATCAAGAGGCAATTATTGCTTTCTGTAGTGTCAAGAATGAATGGTTAAGACATAGAAATGTCAAATGTGACTTCCAATTTCAAGGATGTGTTTGTAATTTGGCTTAAAGAAAAAGAGATTAAATAAAGTGAATGTTTGAGAGCAAGGGAATGTGGGTAGTCACTGTGATATTAACAGTGAAGATCTGAGGACCTGAAATTTGGCCAGTCTACACTGGGTTGTATAACAGATAGAAAACATAAGCCAGACTTTTAAGACTCAGGAAAGAAACAAAGCTGTCATTAATCATTTCAAGCTTATTTCATATATGAATGATACTATTATGGATACATTAAATCAACTATATTATCAAAATTCAGTTTGTTTTTAGAAAAAATATGTAATTACATATGCACCTAACATGTTATTTCTGTTGGACAGTAAGACTCTGAAATGGTATTTCCAAGGCAAGGGAGTCTCAGGAGATTAAACTAAGCCCCAGAGAACAAGCAGACCTTGAACAAGTCTTTCTATCTTGAAGCAGCAAAAAGGGAAAGTAAAATATAGACACTAGATTGATGAAATGAAGATAAAGGAAGAAGGCAGGCAGAGGACTGAGGGCAGAGAAGTCCCACTGTGAGACCAAGAACAATTGATGAAGACAGCAGAGGAATGAAAGGAAAAGGAGGCAGAAGTTCTACTGTTCCTCAGCAGTCAAAAAGGTAACCCTTGAAAATATCTGAGTGTTATGGTTTATGTCTAGTTGTCCCCACAAAGCCTCATGCAGTCATTAGGCAGGGACTTCTATAGATTGAGACTTGACTCATGAGTCACTGGGATTATGTGCTTTAGTACTGATTTAGAGTCTGAGACTTGATCCATGATCCCTAGGATTATGTGTTTTAAGTACTTCTGTGATTATGGATATAGCCTAAGGTGGATAAGGCTGACGTGGAGAGCCTGAATGTAATATAAAGAGAGACAGAGACAGACTCAAGTTGTTGCTCTCTGCTTCCCTAGTTGGTCGGTTGCCTCTGTCACGATTGTTGCTGTTCCACTGCCGTGAACTGGATGCTCTCTGCCCTGCTCCACCCAGCCTTGGGCCAGCTGAATATGGAGTAAAACCTCCAGTAACTGTGAGCTAATAAACTTTTCCTTCCTTCATTCTGAGTGTCGGGTATTTGTCCCAGCAACAAGTACAAAGTAACTAAGACACTGAGTAAAGGAGATTTGGGATGAAAGCTCATGCTAAGAAAGGAAAATCTAAAAATGAATTATTTATACCTGTCATTCTATTAGAAACTTATCTAATTACTATATCCAGATTTCAAAGCACTATCTCAAGAACTACATAGCTCAGACAATGGTAAAAAAGAGTCTTGTGTGCATCAGAACATTGACCATTAGTCAAAGTTTGGGAGGTCTGGGACATTTTCAAATGTCATTGCCTGCAGGCTCTATGATGTCCAACGGGAATAAGAGAATGACAAATCCAATAAAGAGGAAGTACAGAAACTCTGGAAAGCTTTAAAGCCGGATGTGGTTTTACTATGAAAAGTTGAGGCAGGAGGAATGTGAGTTTGAGCCTACTTTGGGCAGCTTAGTGACTCAGTGAGACCCTGTCTCAAAATAAACTAAAAATGGGGCTGTAGAAAAGTCCTAGGTTCGGCTAGGGAGATAGCTCCGAGGCACAAGTGCCTGCTGGACAAGTGCAAGGTCGTGAGTTTGAACCCTGGTCCCACAAAAAAAAAAAAAAAAAAAAAAAAAAAAAAAAAAA
>PVJA010019802.1:0-21371 GCA_004027025.1 Myocastor coypus
AAAAAAAAAAAAAAAAAAAAAAAAAAAAAAAAAAAAAAAAAAAAAAAAAAAAAAAAAAAAAAAAAAAAAAACAAATATTATGTGAGTGCTGTGAATTGACTACAGATTCATACATGATATACAACATTCTGGCCTCTAAGTTGGACTTGAGATTTGATTTGAATTTTATAATACTGTTTTGAAATATTTATTTTAATATTAATTAATTAATATTTAATTTCCTTTAAAACATTATTTAATTATATTTTTGTTTTATGACTCACACTATATCTTTGACTTACAATCTACTTATAAGACATGGCATGATATTTTCTCCTAGTATTAGAAACTTTAAAAAGAAAAAAAAGCATATATATGTAGACAGCTACTTTGTCATAGTTCCTTGCAAATAAAAGTTTGTACTAATATTGTTTAGATAAAATATTAGGTTTGGATCTTGTTCTCTGAATAACTACTATGAAGACAATAATATGCATGGTATTAATTATTGTAACCATTGTACTAACTTGTTCTGAAACTGTTTCATTATTATTTTATCTTTTTTTCTCATTAAAGTGAATAAAAAACATTTTTAAATGATGCCAGCATGGAGAATTTGTTCCTCAGAATCAGGGTCAGAGTGTTGATCAATCCAGGCACTTGACCCCTACAGTCAACATAGAAGAAAGCCTGGCTCCTGCTCCAGCTGGCAGCAGACCTTGGCATCATCCCCAGGGTGTTGGTTTTAGGTGTATCCAGAATGCAGGAGCTGTGAGGTTAAGAAGGCTTCCTCCTTAATTTCAGATGAAGGCCTGGGAAGCCAGAGAGCATGCCCCTGAGAGGGCAATGTGTAAAGCAGAAAGTGAGAAGCCAATTCAGTGGAAACCCCAGAACTTTGGAAAAGCCAGAAACATGGATCATCTAAGGGAAACTGCAAAGAGGGAGCAAAGCCAGCCTAAGAGAGGCCACCAAGAATGCCTTAGGGGTGGAGCCATGTAAGGCCTTTGGAGCTCACAACTCATTACAGACTGCTTATTGTTTGCCCTGATGGATTTTGGACTTGTGTTGTTCCAAGTGTTTTGTATTTCTATTGTTTGCAACTTTTGGAATGGTAATATTTATCTTGTGCCTTTGAATGTTGCATGTTTAACTATTGTACAGGTGCTCACAGTTAAGAGTTTGCCTTGGATCTTGGAGGAGACTTGGGACTTGGAATTTTCAGCAACACTAAAACTGGTGAGACTTTGTCAGCTCTTAGAGATGGACTAAAATGTCTTTTGCACAAAGGGATGTGTATGAGACTTTGGGAGTCCAGGGGCAGAATGTTATGGTTTGTGTCTTATTATCCCCTGAAAGCCTCATGCAGTCATGGGATGGGGACTTCTACAGTTTGAAATTAACTCATGATCCACTGGGATTATATGTCTTAGTACTGCTGGGATTATGTGTGTGAGTGCTGTGCCCAACCTAGGGCAGAGAGCTAAGTGCAATATAAGAGAGACAGAGAAACAGAGAAACAGACTATCTCTCCGTTGCCCTTGTTGGCCTGTTGTCATTGTTGCTGTTCCACTGCCATGAACTGCTGCTGTCTGCAATGTGCCCCTCTGCCTTGGAGCCAGCTGAATGTCGACTGAAACCTCCAGTAACTAAAAAATAAACCTCCAGTAGCTAAATAAACCTTTCCTTCTGCCAGGCATGGTGGCACACACCTATAATTCCAGCACTTGGGAGGCTGAGGCAGGAGGATCAACATGAATTCAAGAACACCCTGAGCTACAAAAGTGAACTCAAAGCCAGCCTGAACTGCATAGCAAGACCCTGTCACAAAAAGACAAATAATAATAATAATAATAATAACAACAATAATATAAATAAATAAATAAACCAACCAACCTTTCCTTCCTTCATTTTGAGTGTCAGGTATTCGTCCTAACAACTAAAGTACAGTAACTAAAACAAGTGGAAAATATTACTTAATTGTACTTTAGAAAGGTCTAAAAATAATAGAGAATGTCACCAAAAAAAAAAAAAAAAAGACTAAGAGAAAGAAATTTTAAAAATGTAAGTGCCCAAGTAGTTGTAAAACATGGTAATTTGGAGGTTGCTGGACATTCTCTGGATTGTGAGGTCCAAGGCACATAAGCCAGCCAGACATACATCCCCTTTATTTACTGTGAGAATCAAGAAAAGTTCATCACCAAAAAAGACAACCAGTACAATAAAAGAGGCTGTACTGGATGAAATCCCACCTCCAACAGGTACCCACAGTGTGATGCAACCAGAGATACATGCTACTGCCTGCCCTGCCACCATGCTGACATAGAGGACCTACTGCCAGGCCTTTCCTGGGTTTGCTCTCCTCAAAATTCTTGAATTCTTCACTTAAATGGTTCCTGCTCAAAGGCTTTCGTTTTTTTCACAGTTCTATTTAGAGAAGTAGACTGTTGTAGTTTGGGGTTTTGCAAGGGAGAAAGATTTATTACAGGACACACAGCTTACAGAATTACCTTATGATAGTCACTTGAAGAGTATATACAAAATGAGTACAGGAAATTTGTCCACACACTAAGGACCAAAGATTCTAGCTGAGAGCCTAGATCTCACAGGGATGTCCGGATTGAGATCAGCAGAAGTCCTGGAGCCCATAACAATGTCTCTCACATGTGCACCTGGAGGCCTAGAGCCCATAACAATATCTCATGCAGGCCCGTTTCACAGATCCATGCTGCGTAGGCCTAAAGGTCAGTGGTGGAAGCTAGAAGGACTGTGCTAGTGAGATGAAGGCTCTGTGCTAGCAGGGTGAGGGATCTATGCTGGAACCAGTAAGCAATGTGCAAAGTAAAGCCAGAGTTTCCCTGAAAGGGGAGTACCACAGCCATCCTCAGCAGCAATGAGGTCTTGGGCTCCTCCAATAAGAACAGCCAAATTCCCATCAGGAAAGCCAACCTGACAAGCTTCTCTGGGAGACTGAGCTATGCACCATCTTCCCCTCCAGAGCCAGGAAGCAATGCTCAAAGTGAGGGACAGAACTCCCAAAAAAATGAACTGTAGCCATTCTCAATGATGATGAGGTGCTGAGCTCCTTCAATGATGAGAATAGCTGAGTTTGCCAGGAATGCCAGAATGACAAGCTCCTCCAAGAGAACCGACAGCTCCCATCAGCCTCCTACAGCCTAACAGCTCCTAAGAGCTCCCAGCAGTTGCTCCACAGCTTCCCCAGGTTCTCCTCTTCTCCAGGGCTGACTTTTATGCTGCCCACAACAGTCCTCAGTGGGCCTCCCACACTGGATCCGTACAGCTGGGTGTTACAAGCTGATCACCAGTTGTGAATCCACCACAATCCACCCTTGGTCAATCTGATAACCATAAACATTTCCTTAGCCCATAGTTTCTAGGGGAAGATTTATAAAAAGTTAACATGTCTTGGTCTATTCAAATTTACAGGGCCCGGTGGGATGGCTCAGTGGTCTAAAGCGCCTGCTTGGGAAAGCTTGGGCGGCTTCAGAGACCACGGTTCAATCCCCGCACCACATGCTGCGCCAGCCCTGCCCTCTGGGTGGGCTGAGCCAGCCACAAAAATGAGTGAATAAACAAAGGTTCTGAAACAAGAAAAAAATAAATAAATAAAAATTTTTAAAAATTTACACTAATCTGGTTAGCAAGATAGCTCAGTGGACTAAGCACTTGCTTAGGCAAGCACAGGGACTGGAGTTTGACTCCTGGCACCACATGCCACACTGACCCCACATCCAGGGGCACTGAGCTGACCACTAAGATTAGGCATAATGGTGCATATCTGTAATTCCAGAACTGGGGTGGGTGCATAGTGAGACCCTGTATCAAATTTTTTTTTTAATTTTAGAAAAGGGTCTACAGGGTGCTCAGGGTCTCACTACTAGATTGGACTCAAAGTGATCCTCCTGTTTACAGCCTCCCAAGAGCTGGGATTACAGGCATACATCACCATGCCCAGTCTCAGTTACTGTCTCAGTGTGCCCTAGTGGCAGAGCCAGCACAGCAGGCCCCAGGGAGTGAACTCCCAGCCCCTACACCTGCTTACAGACATTTTAATCTGCTGAGCTATTTGGCTGGCCCTTCAAATATTTTTTAAAATTACATTAACTTAACACATTTATAATTGCACTCATTTCTGCACCAAAAACAAAATACTCAAAGCATAACCAAAATAGAAACTAAAGCACAACATTTTGCTTAACTAACCTGACTTCAAACATAGCCCTAAAAGTGACATTAAAAAATATATTAAACAAACTATTGCAACCACAGTCCTTGCTTCCTTGCTTCCCATTAACTTTTTTGTTGTTGTTTTGGTTTCATTTGGTTTGGTTTGGTTTGGTTTTTTTGGTGGGACCGGGGTTCAAACTCATGACCTTGCACTTGCTAAGCAGGCACTTATGCCACGGAGCTATCTCCCCAGCCCCTTGCCATTAACTTTTAACAAGGCATAAGCAAGACTAAAAACAGGGATCTCCTGCAATTTAAATACACTCTTATCTTTAGGTGAGAAGCTTCAGCTTACTTTCTTATCGTTGTGTTCATAATAACCATGTTCTCTATTTCATCCTTGCAATCCAGATCAATGAAGAACTCTAGAAGCCCACTCCATGACTGAATGAGGCTCTGGGGGGACATCTAGACACAAGCCATAACACAGACCTGTAGGCTTCTCCCAGTGCTATAATTAGTCCAAGCTGATTACACCAAATTCAGATATAATCTGTCTCAACTGCCTGAAGAAGACAGAATGTTTCATGGGCCCAAGTGTTGGCTAACAGCACAAAGGGCTCAGGGTAGAAGACCCTGCACTTCAGGCCAGACTCCATCAGGGACAGATGCACTACTTCTGGCCTCCCAGAAACAGACTTAACACACAGCATCTTGTCCATGTCATGAGCCCTTTAAACTGAATGCAAAAGAATACAACCATCCAGGTGTAGTGGCACATGCCTTGAATCCTAGCATTTGGGAGGCTGATGCAAAAGGTCAAAGCCAGCTCAGGCTGTACATCAGTTACATTCCCCACCTGGCTGCCTGGACTAGAGACTCGAGCTGAAGCAGAAAAAAGAAAGAGGAGGGAATGAGAAAGGAGGGAAGAAGAAAAAGAAGAGGAAGAAAAAGGATTGGAGGAGGGGAGTGGAAAAGAAAAAGGAAGAAACCCAGTAATGGGAGCAGTCTGTACAGGAGTTATAACAACTCCTGGAAAATTAAAAATTTATTAAAGTATGCAAAAGATTAACAGAGAAAGTCATGCCAAGCTAGGGTAAGCAAGAGGGTTGTGGGACAAAATGACAACCTGAATGTCAGGATGGAGGCAGGGAATCAAAGAACTGAGTGATATTAGTAAACAATGCTGCAGCTATCCCCTGCAGGCCTGACTCCTACACATGAAGCACACAGTGCTACAGCAACAGAAACACCAAAATGACACTCAGGATTTGGAGGCAGATTCATTTACCATCGAGTGGGCACTGACTAGGAACCAATTAAATTGTTCCTCAAAATATCAGGCCGCAAAGGCCCAGGGAGGGAGGTGTCTATGGATTTGGAAGCAAGAAGCACAGTACGTCTTTGATTGGTTCTTACATTATGCATCAGAGTGAGCAGCTGTGTATCATAGTGACCAGCCATTTCTAGAGACAGAAACAACCAGAACTGCAACAGGATCTGCCACCAGGGCAACTGAGGTATACTGAGGGAGGGAGGTATTTTCTGCTACATTTCCTCTTTCTCCAGAAAATCTTTGCTGTGCATACTGCATGCCATCCTTTGAAACAGGGCCCAACTAGAAGCAATAACACTTGGGCTATAAGTGATCCTAGGGTGGACCCTAGCCAAGGTCCGCAACATTCTCTTACTCAGACTTTTTCCCTATGTGCTTTCAGGAAGAGACAGAATGTAGACCCTTCTGTTCTGTAACATTACCCTGACAAGCTAGTGAAGGGTTAATCTCATCTAGGACAGTGTCCAGTGTGCCTTGGATGCTCGTCAAACCTCAGTCAAGTGTTTGATTGATTGTTCTATTCTTTTGAGGCAACTGCCCACAGAGTTTAAGGCAAAAGGAAGCAAGAACTGGGGTAAGCACGCTGAAAAGACTCAAAAATCAAAAGGAACAGGTATGGAGCAATCCTCTCAACAGTGTCCTCAAGCTTCAGCCACACATGGACTGGTCAGTGTCCAGAGTGAGCAGAGCAGAGCAGAGCTTCGGTGCATCTTCTCTTTAGAGTGAGCTATCTGGCCCAGCCAGGTAAATTCTTTTAACTGGGCTCTTTTAACTGGGAATGGTGGCTCCCAGGCTGGATTTCTGAAACTTGTAGAGATATTTCATATACACCTGCATCATGTGTGTGTGCAAGAGTGTCTACAGGCATAGCTGGTCTTTCAGTTAAACTCTATGACACTGGCTATATTTTCTTTTCTTTTCTTTTCTTTTTCATTTGTTTTAGAGCTTGTCACCTGCACACTGTATGTAGTTGCGAGCTCTGCTACAAACGCAGAACTGTTATTACTGCCAATGTTCAAGGATAGGCTGTATCTAGGGCTGACTTTTCAGAGCAGAACCCTCTACATGTGTACTGCTTTTTCAGCTCAGGTAGGGAATGCCTCAGGCCAGCCCAAATAGCTTTAGGTGGGCATTAAGTCTATGTGTATGTCTGGGTGTAAGCCAGGACTGATGACACAGACACTGAAGACTGAGCTGGCTGCAGGGGTATGGCTGCCAGCGCTGAGACCTGATCTTGCAGAACATAAGGTAGGGGCTGATCTGGCTCTGATCTTCCAAGAGTACCAGGTAAAGTTTTCCTGGCTAGGGTTGATGTTTCAGATAACTGAATCCTCAGAGATGGGCCCATGAGCATAGGTTTGGCATTGGTGGTGGCAGGTTTTCAAACAGCAGCAGCAAACGGCGGCAAGAGAGCTTTGGCCACAACACTTTGCTAAGGTACCCACAGCATTGCTGACCTGTCAGACCCCACTCCTAATGGAGCTCCTTCCAGCTGTGTACTTACCATCTATCAACGGGCTTATGTGCCAGCCATGATGAGCTGGGCCCAGCTTGGAAGGCAGGCACACAGCAGGACTGAGTGACCCACAGTTATTCAGGAGGCTTATTACACCATGTGGCACCTGGACAGTTAGGTCTCAGCCTAAGGTGAACCTGTGAGACTTTTTTGTCTGAAGGACAGTGGCTGTTAAGAGAGTGGAGGCAAGCCGGTATTTGCACAGGTAGCCATCGGACCCTCCCAGAGGCTGGCAGCCTGAGTAAGCATAGTCACATGTCATTTGCAGATCTGTGTTTTTTCCCAAGCTACCTTGTAGGCACTTTTTGCCAGCAGAGCTTTTGTGTCTTTCCAGTAGATAGCATGAGTGTCATTAATCAAAAATGCAGATTTTGTGCTGGGGAAACCAGCAAGGTCAGCTGTGAGGGATTCTCCAAAGAAGGTAAACAAGTTCTGAGCCTCCGAGAGGTGACTTACAAGTCCAGAACTAGGGTCTTTCCACTTAAAAGTGAAGAGGGGCTGGCTGACAAGAGCCAACCAAAGGCGGAAGAAGGCACTTTTTAGGGCCAGGCAGGTGCACCAACAGGCTGTAGGTGGCAGGATCCTGGGGCAGTATATACAGAAGACAATTGCAGTGGCATCGGCAGCTTGGAGATCTCAAACTGGTTTTATAACCAAGAGATAGATAGATAGATAGATAGATAGATAGATAGATAGATAGATAGATAGACAGATAGATAGATTTTTTTCTTTTTCTTTTTCTTTCTTTCTTTTTTTTTTTTTTTTAAAGGAAAGGTTTGTTTAGCTCACAGTTACTGGAGATTTCAGTCAATATTCGGCTGGCCCAAGGCTGAGTGGAACAGGGCAGAGAGCATCCAGTTCATGACAGCAGAACAGCAACAGATCCAGGAGAGGTATATTTTAACAGCACAACAGTCTAAAAATATTTTTAAGTTCTGATATCTTGCAACGTGTGGTTGAATTTCTAGCACGGCAAGGGGTACACCGTATGCTTGATGCAGGTGAACAGTTGCCCCAGGGTGGAATTTCACAATCAGAGGCTGGTGGTCAATGGTCCAATCTCAGGACCCAGGGGACTGTGACAGAACTGTGGGGTCAGAAAGGACAGAGAAGCAAGCTGTCTCACAACCGTCAAATCTGTTGCCTCAGAGGGACTGGAGAGATAGCTCCACGGCACAAGTGCCTGCCTGGCAAGTACAAGGTCGTGAGTTCAAACCCCAGTCCAGGAAAAAAAAAAAAATTTTGTACCAATCTGTTGCCTCAGGATATTATGGAAGTAATCCAAGAGCAGAAAGCATATTTTAAATCTAGACACGTAAACCAGGTGGCATCTGGAGGCAACAGTCCAAAAAGGGTATATGGATTGGAAACCACAGATTAACAGTCTATCGGGGTCCCATGCTGCTTGAGGAATCTGACGTATGGCTAGATGCCTCCGTGTGCTTCTCCTGACACCTGACAGCAACGGGGTCACCATGAGGCAGCACGGATGGTCAGGCCCAGAGACAAGTCATTAGCTCATATCTCTGGGAAGAAAGTTTTCAGAATCTCAGGACTGTCTCAGCTATGTCTCAGGCTGCTATAGGCATCTTTATCTCAGAGAACAGAGTTGAAAGTGCAGGATTGAATGAGAGGGAAGCTGTCTGGCACAGTGCAAAGGAGATGGTTGCTTCTAAATTTAAGAGAAGAGCTGGGCGTGGTGGTGCACACCTGTAATTCCAGCACTCGGGAGGCTGAGGCAGGAGGATCAGTGCAAGTTCAAGACCAGCCTGAGCTACAAAAGTGAGCTCAAGGCCAGCCTGAACTACATAACAAGACCCTGTCTCAAAAAGACAATAAATAAATAAATAAATAAATAAATAAATTAAAGAGCAGGCCGGACATGGTGGCACACGTCTGTAATCCCAGCACTTCGGAGGCTGAGGCAGGAGGATTGGCGTGAGTCCGAGACCAGAGCAACAAAAGTGAGTACAAGGCCAGCCAGAACTGTATAGTGAGACCCTGTCTCAAAAAGACAAAAATAAATAAATTTAAGAGGAAGTATCTCCCCAGAAGCAGTGTGGTGACTGCTGACACTGGAGCTGTCCTCCCAGGCTACAATTTGTGTCTGGCCAAAAGGATGAGAGTCAAGAGTCCTAGTGGACAACTGCTGTTGTCTTGATGGTACTATGGGCTCCCAAGGGTCCAGCTAAAGAAGGAAGCCCAGTCTGGCCAAACCTGAGCCCGTCAAACTGATGAAAGGGATGTCATCTGATCCAGGTTGAAGCTGTTGAGAGTTCTTAGCTTTTAATCTGAATGGGCATTTATTTTATAGTGTCCATAGTCCTTATATCAGGCCTTTGGGTGACAGTAGTAGCTTCTGACATGTTGAGGGTAACCTTTGGAAAAGGCCATGGCCACCCATTTATCAAGATTAACAGTCCAACTTTTCCTCAGTCAAAATGTGAATTGTTGATAATCATCTCAACTGGGCATTAGGTGATGCCATCTGACCAGGAGAGTCATAGCCATGAAGCAGAAGGCTCCAGAGGGAGGCCTCCATGGCCAAATGCAGGCAATGGCTAGCTGCAACTCATTCAGCTGGTGGGGAGTAGATGAGCTGGGAGCAGGGAGCAAAGCTATGGGCATTGGCTGCAACTACAGGAGATGACGGAGACCAAGGCGGAAGTATCAGGGACAATGGGCTTTTTTCCTTTTTATTCTTTGAGACACAGGGATTGTTGTGGTGTCACTTTTAACTCCATAAAAATCCTTTTCTCTATGGTCAGGGACTGCTGAGTTCTGACTAATTAATTCATATCTCTGACTTCCTACTGTGTGTTCTGTACCCTTGAAGGATGGTACAACTGACAAACAGTGTCCCTCAAAGAGAGGCTATTCAAATGCCCCACCTGGCTGCACCCCTTGAGGGGTCTTAGGTACAAGTTACCTAAGGAGAGTATGAGGTCTCTGTTATGTCATATATAGATCACCATACAGAACCACATATGAGGGCCCAATGAGCTACTAGAACCAGTGCCTCCCAACATTGGTGCCTATTGCCTATGCTGTCTGTTCTGCTAACACATTCGTTCAATAGACCCTTAGTCAGGGGTTAAATATTTCAGCCCCTTTTCCTTGACGGTGGTGGCCCTGACTAATAGAGTTGATCAGACTCTCCTTCTGCTCAAGCTGAGCAAGACTGACAAACTAACCGAGGTACTTCTGGGGTCTTACTGGAATCAGGCAGGCAGGTAGGCAGACAGACAGACAGCATGCCACTCACTCTCTTTGGGACCCAATGTGAGCTGCTTGAGTCAGGAGCCAGGAATCCTCCTCCACACCTCTGCAGGGACTTGAGATGTCAATGTCAAATCTTTCTGTCAGGACCTAGTGAGGTCCTTGCTCAGTCCATGATGGCCAAGACCAGTGACCAAAGACATCAGCATGTTCAATCTTCTCAGCAACACACAAGATGCTACGGCAACAGAAACACCAAAGCTACACCCAGGACTTAGAGACAGACTTATTTAATGTCAGATAGACACTTACTAGGAATCAATTTTTCCTCAAAACATCAGGCCCCAAAACTCATGGGAGAGGTTTTTATGGGGCTCCAAGCAAAAAACAGAACATTTGGCTGTCTTTGATTGGTTCTTACAGTATGCACTATAGTGACCAGCTGTCCATCAAAGTGACCAGCCATTTCTAAGAGACAGAAGCAACAGGAACTGCCAAAGGAACTATCACCTGGACAACTGAAGCATCCTGACTGGGGAGGCATTGTCTGCTACATTAGCACACATGCACACCACAGGCAAGCAACTGGACAGAATTTCAGGGTAAATACTGAGGATTACTGTACTCTTAAAAAAGAGTCTAAATGAGCATGCTAGCCATGCTCCAGATAGCAGAGAAAACTTGATCTGCTGTCTTGGCTTCGAGCACAGATGTTTCAGTCTTACCTCACAGACCCAGTGGGCTCCTGACACAGACTCACACAGGGTACAACAAGGAACTCCAGACCTTGGACTGAATCCTTCAGTCTGCAGTGTGCAGATGCTCTCTGAATGCTCCCTCGCCCAACTCTCTGGGTGACCATGGTAAGCCAATCTTGTAATTTTTTATACATTTGTATATCTTTGTTTATTTGATTTTATGGCCGGCTCAGCCTGCCCTGAGGGCAGGGCTGGCACAGCATGTGGTGCAGGGAATCAAGCCGCGGTCCCTGCAACCGCCTGCAGGCGCTTTAGACCACTGAGCCATCCTGCCGGGCTACATTTGTATATCTTGAGTGGGTACTTACTGATGCAATGATTAAAGTCCATGAGGACTGCCCATGGACATGCATCCCCTTAGCATCTCTTTGGTACTGTATTTCTGCTGGTAGCTAACAAAAATGGGATGACAAAAATGTGCCTCTCTGATGAAACGGCATTTTTAAACTCAAAATGTACACCTGAGTTGTTTCAAATTGTGGCATCTTGTCAATTCAATTAACAAGTACTCTATTAGTTACGCATATGTTCTATGCCTGGTAATATGTGGGTACCCAGAGATGATATACATAATAAAATAAAATATACTCCATGTCCTGAAATTCAGTTCCCTGACAAAAGTGTTCTGTGGTAATCAATACATGGGTACTTGGATAGGTTTTCAAATTAATAGTATTTAAAAAGGAAGGGGTGCTTAAAAGAAAAAAAGGAGGCAGATGGGTGAAGTAAATCATTTCAGATGAGCTTGGTCAGATCCGTTACTCTACAGGAAAAGACAGGCCAACCCTCAACAATCTGAGAAGGACATAGACCATCTATAATAACAGTATAAAATAATAATAAATGCCACCAAGCATTAGCAAGCAAGATTCATTCTGGTAACACAATCTATAGATAAACAAATAAGTACATAAATGGTTACATGAGAGAAAGGCCTTGAAGACTGAGGTCAAATTTGAACAGATGAGACAAAGGGGAGGGAGGATAAGAAACTAATCTTAGGGTGATGCACACATAAGGGAGTAGTGCAAGCTTGCCAGCCCAGCAAGCCGGGAAGCTAAGCAAGCTAGCAGCTAGCAAGACCTATACTCCCAGCACGTGGGAGGTTAAGGCTCTGGGAGGAACACTGCAAGTTCATGGTCAACCATCTCAGCCTGAAACGCATACCGAGATACTGTCTCAAAAAATAGTAACAATAATTAGGGCCCGGCGGGATGGCTCAGTGGTCTAAAGCGCCTGCTTTGGAAAGCTTGGGCGGCTTTAGGAACCGCCTTTAGATCCCCGGCACCACATGCTGTGCCAGCCCTGCCCTCAGGGTGGGCTAAGCCAACCATGAAAATAAGTGATAAACAAAGGTTCTGAAACAAGAAAAAAAAAAAAGGTTTAGCCGGCTCCAAAGCATGTAAGAGGGGGCAACACTTCATTGCTACAGAAGACAGCAAAAGCAACAAGAGGAGGGGCAAGCCTCTTGCTGTCCCTCATACTGCGTGTAGGTCACCCGCCCCAGGGTGGTGTGGCACTCAAACCCTTCATTCCAGCACTGGACCATGAACCAAATCACAAACGCTACATTCGATCACCTCTGAAAAGCACCTCACCAAGTGAGGCATTGGGGAGACATCAGGACACAAACCATAACAGAGATAGATAGATAGATAGATAGATAGATAGATAGATAGATAGATAGATTTTTTTTTTTTTTTTTTTTTTTTTTTTTTTTTTTTTTTTTGGTCTTTTTGAGACAGAGTCTCACTATGCAGTTCAGGCTGGCCTTGAGCTCACTTTTGTAGCCCAGGCTGATCTTGAACTCGCACTGATCCTCCTACTTCAGCCTCCCAAGTGCTGGAGAGTGGTATATTTTAAAAAGGCCTTTGGGCTACGTAGCAGAAAGCAAAGACTGACAAAGAAAAGCTTGCTCATTAAGACTAAGGAGAATTAAAACATTGGCTCACTGCATTTGTTTATATTTTTCTCAAAATGAATTATTGTAATTAACTACACCGTCACACTTGCCAGATAACCTCACAACTGCTCTTGCAACTCCAGAACTCCAGGATTTCAGAGCAGGAGTTAAGGGTTTCCCACAGCTTTTGATTCACAGCACATGGCTGTTCAATCTGCTAACTGTTCTTCCAAGCCAAGACAGCTGACAAAAACACAGCCCGTTGGGTCTCTGGAGAAAGATGCCTCCCAAAATGGTTAAGCCCTCAAGAGTCTTCTCAAAGCACCCATAAGGGCACAGGCTTCTAAACACACCCCGGGCTGGGACAGGAGGATCGCTGTGGGTTCTGGACCAGCCTGAGCTACAAAGTGAGTTCAAGGCCAGCCTGAATTGAATAAGAGACTTCACAGGCCTTCCTGACTCTGTCCCGGCTCAGAACCTGTCTCACCCGCTCCTTTCTAAAGGAAGTCTGGCCTCCCTTTCTGGATAACCGGCCCGCTTCCCTTCCAAGTCCCGTGATTGGCACCCGCACTAAACTTCGCGCTGGGAAGCCGCGCCCTCTCGAGACCCGCACTCCGCTGAGGCTCCCGCCTGTCCCCGCCCGCACCTCCTGCAGCCGCTCTCCTCCCCCGCATCCTCTCCCTCCTGCAGCCGCCCCCACCCGCGTCCTCCCCCGCGCCCGCACCCCCGCAACCGCCCTCCTCCCCCTTCTCCTCCGCCTCCCCCTCCCGCAGCCGCCCCCGCCCGCGCCATACCGGGTCCCGCGCCCTCCCGGACCCACTCCGATGGAAGCGACTTGCCATGGCGAGGGGCGCGAGCTCTGGGACCTGCCCAGCGCGCTCGGCGGCGGGAAGTGGCCGGACGCCAAGTTTTGGTTTCGGTTTTTTGTTTGGGCTCCAGGGAGCCTGCGCTGCCCGGCCTCCCCTCGAAAGACTTGCCGTCCGCGCCCGCCCGTGTGTCGGCCCTGTGTGCCGCGCTTGGGCAACTTTAGAAATGGCGTTGGAGGGAAGCTGGAGGAGTCCCGGCAGGAATCTGGGGTCCTCGGGGTGAAGCGGCCCTCCTGGCTCCGTGGAGATGCATTCTCGTGAGCATGCCCCAGTGTCGCCCCACGTCTGCCCCTTATCGCACCCACGCACGTGCGGCTTCTCTCCTACCAGCCCAGCTCAGCCTGGCAGACGAAGAACCTGTACAGGTGCAAGCCTCAAAGTCAAGGCAGAAGACTGTGAAGGAGAAATGCAAATGATTGTTTTTTTCTAGTACTGGGGGTTGAACTTAGTACCTTGCACCTGCCACTCAGGAGCTTATGCCCCTGAGCTCTCCCCAGCCAATTTCTGAGCTTTCATCGTGTATGGATGGGTGGGTGGGTGGGTAGGGGTGTGTGGTGTGTGTGTGTGTGTGTGTGTGTGTGTGCGCGCGCGCGCACGCGCCCCCCCCCCCCCCCCCCCCCCCCCCCCCCGCCGCGTCTGACTTAACCTGCCCTGGGGGAAGGGCTGGAGCTACTTGCGGTGTCTGGGCTCAAGCCAGGGTTCCTGTGCTTAACTTAAGTTTGCCAAAGCAGATACTTTAGACCACTGAACTATCTCACCAGCCCTGTAGTTTCTGCGGAATACAGGGAGTCCAATGGCTAGACCCACAGTCTGTTCCTGCTGGTGCCAAGCCACCTGCAGAGTTTCAGAAATGGTAGCTGAGGGAAGTACTGGCACCTCCAGCTCTGCCTTCTTGGCCATGAGGATATAAGTTCGCCTCTACCCGAGATCCCTAAGTAACCATTTAAAAATACTTGAAACTTTAGGTTAAATAACTACACAAAGTTCCAGATCAAAATGTGGAGCCCCCTTATAGTTCATGAAGCCATTTATTTCTTTCTGTGTTTTACATCAGTTTTATATCTCAATTTATGCCTTATATGAAAAAGTACAAGATCCAAAAGGACAAATCAGAATCATTCAAAGGCCAGGGGAAATGTTTTAGAATACTTCTCTTTCATCACTTCTGTATCCAGCTGCCTTTGAGTGGAATCTATTGTTTTACATAGTATTCCTTATGGATGGGCAGCAAAGCCAAGATGGTTGGCATTCTAGGCAAGATGCTTGAGATGTGCACTCAGTGAAGGCATCTGGCGCTCTTGGTAGCTCACACCACATCGGAATATATAAATATATATAAATCACAGTGATCCTCCTGCCTCAGCCTCCCAAGTGCTGGGATTGCAGGCATGCAGCACCACGCCCGGCTCAGTCTCCATTTGGAACAGAAGCTGAATACTCAAATCCTTTGGAGACCCTGCTGCTTGGGGCTGGATTTTTCACTGGAATCTTGCTTTTGCGTCATCGCGTAGTTCATCTTTAGACTTAGTGACCGTGCATTTGATAGAAACTGTGGAAGTCCAGGATGGTTACAACAGTCCTCTCAACCCTTCAGAGCCCACCTCTGTCTGTGCTGGATGCTGGCATCAGGATTTCCACCACATGAACTTCATTGGAAACTATGCCCCCATGTTTACATGGTGGGATGGTCTTCTGGGGACTGCACATCGTGCCAGCCTCAGAGCCCTGGGCACACCATGCCAGCCACTGAAACTGGGCATGATGGTTGCACTCCTGTAATCCCAGGGTTGGGAAGGCTGAGCCAGGAAGATCACTATGAGTCTGACCTGTGTAATAAGATCCTGTACCAAGTAAATTAATTAATTAATTAATTTTTTTAAAAAAGAAGGCCCCCAAAGAAACAGAAGTATTTACTTTAAATTTTTTTCCTAAATATTAGAAAGATATCTTCCTGGTGAGCAATCTACCACAGTCTATAAACAATTCTTTCCACGCTAATGAAACTATCTAAGGAATTTGAAATGTACCTTTAACTTGCTTCCTTTGCTATGTTTGAATGTGTCCCCCAAAGTCATGTTTGGTAAATTTAATCCTCAAATTCATGCATTATTGCATTTGAGTGTAAAGCCTTTGGGAAGTCACTGAGTCATGACAGCTGTGCTCTTATAAATGCTCAACTACCTTCATGAATTTGTAAATCAATGCATCCTTATGAAAGTAGCTTTATTATAAAAGCAAGTTCTCTCTGGCAAGCTGGCTGTGCTGTATGCTGTCCTACGCACTGTAGCACAAGAAGGCCTTCCACACCAGCAGGTGATATGTTCTTCCACCTCCTAGCCTCCAGTGCTGTAAGATAAATAAGCCTTTTGTGGCAATGCAGCAGCAAGTTCCCCACCCCCACCCCCTGTGGTCAGCCAGTTACTCAGGTAACACTTTCTGCTGCAGTTCCTGTTTCTTTTGTCTCCCAGAAATGCCTGGTTGCTGTGATGTGTGGCTGGTCACTCTCATGCACATTGTAAGAACCAAAGAAAATCAAAAAACACTCTGCTTCCCTACTTCCTGTTTGCTTATCCCACACAATTCCCAAACTACCAAGGATGAGGGTTTAATATTTTGGGAATGATCCTGGCCAGTTCCCATTGACCTAAAATAACTCTGCCTCCAAATTCTGGGCATCATTTTGGTGTTTCTGCTTGCCACAGCATCAACAGCAAACAGACTGTCTTAATATTTTTCAGGGCTGTAAGTATTCATTATTTCCAAAGGCGGGGGAGGGAAGCCTTGTCATGGCAATTGTAGAAATGTATTTTTTTGTTGTTGTAGTCTCTTTTGTTTTTGTTGTCATTACTGTTGATGATTTGGTACCT
Source organism: Myocastor coypus (assembly GCA_004027025.1). Classification (NCBI taxonomy): domain Eukaryota; kingdom Metazoa; phylum Chordata; class Mammalia; order Rodentia; family Myocastoridae; genus Myocastor; species Myocastor coypus. Next base: position 16,630 of record PVJA010019802.1, read on the forward strand.
GGAGTTGAACTCAGGACATGGAGCTTGTGCCACTGAGCTATATCATTGATTAGAAATTTATTATACATTGTATAGTGTCTAGGCACCCTCTCTCATTCCTAAAAGAAACGAGAGCAATGAATACATCTGACAGTAAACTTAAACCTAATAATAAAAGAAGCAAAACCCAAATTTTGCCCTTTTTGTTTTATATTGGACAGCAGGAAACAGGGCTGGGGATACAGCTCAGTGATAAAGGACTTCCCTAGCATGTGTGAAGCCCTAGGTTCAGTCCCCAGTAGGAGGGAGGCTGGGTGGCCGAAAGCAATGGATAGGTCTAGAATGTCTTCTAAAATCATTCATTCCTATCATTTAAATGTGAGTTTAATTCTGTTTCCAGCTCTTCACAAAACATACTGTGTAAAAATAAATGGTATCTGAGGATTATTTTTTTAATCAAAAAAGGATTTTCTATCTCTGAATAAGAAACCAACCTGAGCTACCAAGTGAGCTCAAGGACTGAGCTGCCTAGTGAGACCCCATGTGAAAAAGATAGACCAAAAAAAAAGTTAGTAAGTTGGATCTCTCTCTGACAAAACTTCAAGCTCCCAGAGATCAGGAACCATATTCTGTCTCAAGGCTCCCTAGCATTGAACTGTGACCAATGATAAATCAATAGCTTTAAATGTAGCTCTCTCTGTAGTTGTTATGGTTTATGTCTAGTTGTTCCCTCAAAGCCTCATGTAGTCATTGGGCAGGGACTTCTGTAGATTCAGACTTGATCCATGATCCCTGGGACTATGTGTTTTAGTACTGATGGCATTATGGGTCGAAGTACTTCTGAAATTATGGGTGTAGCCTAAGGTGCAGGCTAAGGCAGAGAGCCTGAATGTAATATAAAGAGAGTCGGAGAGACAGACTAGAGCTTTTGCTCTGTGCTGCCCTGTTTGGTTGGTTACCTCTGCCACCATTTTGTTGCTGTTCTGCCACCATGAACTGGATGCTCTCTGCTCTGTTCCACTCAGCCTTGGGCAAGCCAAATATGGACTGAAATCTCCAGTAACTGTGAGCTAAATAAACCTTTCCTTCCTTCATTTTGAGTGTCAGGTATTTGTCCCAGCAATGAGAGAAAAGTAAGACAGTAGTCAAGCTTTTGAGTCTTACTATGCTTCTTCTCACTGACAGTAGAAGAGAAAGAAACTATTGGTTTTTACAGGCTCTCTATAGTAGAGAAGTTGGGCAGACTGAAAGCAATCAAGGGGCCTCTGACATTCTCAGTGAAGGAGAGCTCAAAAGAAAGCCAGCAGTGAGCTCTGAGATCAGTAGACTGTAGAGCAAAATGTTATACAACTGGGGCATGATCACTCCTGAAGCCCTGGACTCTGGCAAAGTCTACAGAAATCACAAACTGCTTTGTGCAATTGCATTTCCTTCAGAAAACATTAAGCATCAAGTCTACACAGGGGTGGGCATGGGACCAAAATGGCATTGGCCCATGGGACCATGACAGCGCACACCAACACAGGCAGGGGGTCTTGGGCTCACTTGTAGATGTTGACAAACATGGGAGCCTTCCACCTCATTTATAAGCAAAAACATTTTTAACACTGTGCACTTAGGCATTTGTAAACATGCAACAGAGTCTGAAACAAAGAAGAATTCAACAACTCAGAAACGTATTTTTGTATTTAAGAATAAATGAACACTAGAGAATTAAAGTGTTCATTTCTCAAAGAAAAGGGTATCCATTTTGCCAAATGTTTACAGTGATTCGGGCTCAAAAGCTGTAATTTTCATATGATTCCATCAGTCTATTCTTCAAAATATGCTCTGCAAGGTTGCCCAAGGGAACATTTAACCACTTCTACCTCTCCACCCCCATTCTTCTCCAGTTGAAAGTGAATGTTAATGAAATCTTCCGCAGTCTCTTCGTCTGTCCAGCAGTCCTCCATTCCAGTCAGCAGCACTGTCCTTTTAGATACCACTGATGATATCTAAAAAAGAAAGAAAAGATAAATAGAAAAATTTGTAAAAACTTTGAATTATGTAATTTTACATTCAAAAGCTATGTGTAGTACTGTGGGCAGAAATGTTAAGGATATAATTAAAGTTTCCTTCAGCCTAGGACAGACAGAGAGCCTCAGGAAGATTTTCAAGCAAGAGAACGTCAATGATGTCTGATTTCAGAAAGGTGACTCATGGCATTATGAAGAGAGGCCCATGCCAGCAGCTTGAAGGCAGAAAGACCGGTCAGTGAGGAAGAGGTAGAAATGACACAATCTGTGACCAAACGAATGTTAGAAGGAAAGCAAAATTAAGAATTAAGTATGAGTTGTAGCTCCCACAACAAAGGGCAAGGGAAATAGTGCCACCGCTTAACATCTGACAAAGAACAGAACATTGCAGCAAGTTTAAAATAAAGATAATGAGTTCAAACTGGGTGTGGTGGTATATGTCTGTCTGTGATTCTGGTGCTCTGGGGAGCTGTGGCAGGAGGACCACTTATCAAGCCCAGCAGGGGCAAGTCAGCAACTTAGTAAGACCCTATCTCAAAAAAATAAAACAGTTGCAGATATAGCACAATGTGAAGGCCCTGGGTTCTATCCCCAGGGCTGTAATTTAATAATAACAGTAACAATCATAATAATAATGAGCTGAAAGAGCCAGGCATGGTGGCACACACATCACAATGCCAGATAGCCTAGAGATAGAAGCACAAGTTCCATGCCCAGTGACAGAAGAGACAGCGAAATGCAGCCTGTGTCTCCACATACTACATGTTAGGGCTTGTCTCTGGTTGTCCCCTCAAAGTCTCACGTAACTAACAAAGTGGACTTCCAGAGTTTGTGATTAACTCATGACCTGCAGGATTATGGGTGTGAGTGCTCCCCAGCCTGTGCAGATAGCCCAAATACAACATGAAGGAGACAGACTTCCTCTCCGTGGCCATTGTTGCTGCTACTCCTCCCTTTTGCTCTTGCTGTTTTCCACCACCATGAACTGCTGCCCTCTGCCATGAGTCACACTGCCTTGGACCCAGCTGAGTATGGACTGAAACCTCCACTAACTGAGCTAAATGAGAAATGAGAAGAAAAATAATCCAGGAATGAGAGAAAAATAACCAGACACAAAGCTAGAATAATAAGCTTGGCACAATGGGTAGGACCTATAATCCCAGTGACCAGGAGGCTGAAGCAGAATAATTGTAAATTCCAGGCATGCCTGAGCAACATAACAGGACCCTGTCTCAAAAATTTTTAAAGGGCTGGAAATATAGCTCCACAGATTGTGTACCTAGTATGTGCAAGGTCATTTTTCAATTCACAAGGCCATAAAAACAAAAATAGATAGATAACAGATAGATGATAGATTAGATATAGATAGATAGATAGTAGACAGACAGACAGACAGACAGATAGACAGATAGATAATAGATACAGACAGACCAATGGAGTGGTAGATAGAATAAATAAATTAAAGCACAGGTTTGTGTCAAAGTATACTTTATAAAAACAATCTGATGCTACATCAAGCAAAAGTGAAGTGAAGAAACCAGGTAATCCTCACAGATAAAATTCAAATAGTAGGGCCAGCCAGATAGCCCAGGGGAGTAGAGCCCTTGCTTAGGCAGAGCACAGCAGCTGGGGTTCGATCCAGGTGTACTGTGCCAGCCCCGCCCCCAGGACCCACTGAGATGGTGATTGAGACTGGGAGTGGAGGCGCCCACCTGTAATCCCAGTGCTTGGGAGGCTGAAAACAAGAGAATCACTACAAGTCAGATCTACATACATAGTGAGATCCTACAAACTGTGTTTTCCCTGTCCTAAATGCATTTAAAAAAAAAAAAAAAATCTGGCTTAAGATTCAAAGACTCAACTTTTACCTGTTATGGGGTCAGTCTGGGCAGTGGAATCTCAAAATAAAGAAAGGATGACTCTTCAAATTTGGTATGGTGGATGAGTTGGGTGTGGTGGCACACATTTGTACTTCCCAGAACTCGGAATGAAGCAGGAGAATCATTGGGAGTTCAAGACCAATTTGGGCTACAAAGTAAGCACAAGGCTAGCCTGAACTGCATAGGAGACGCAGTCTCAGAAGACAAAAAGCTCAAACGAACAAATTTGCTATGGTGATGGCACATTGCAAACCTGGCAGGATGGCGACCATCACAGCAGCTTGAAGGCTGATAAGCTAGGAGACCACGGGCTCAAGGCCAGCCTGGGCAACTTAGTGAGAGCCTCGTGTCAAAATTACAAAGACTTTACCTGATATTTCTGCAAACGTCTTTCTGTGTATGGTGAAACAACAACTCTGTGGCAGCTCTGATTTATATGAAGAGGAAAATGTTTATTTTTTAAAATCTTGTCTGCGACTGAAAGTAAACAGAAAAAGTTTTAATATCATAAACATCATTAACAAAGTTAAAACTTTCCAATAAGATTTTTTTTTTTTTTTTTTTTTTTTTTGTCTTTTTGAGACAGGGTCTCGCTATGCAGTTGAGGTTGGCCTTGTGCTCACTTTTGTAGCCCAGGCTGGTCTCAAACTCGCACCAATCCTCCTGCCTCAGCCTCCCAAGTGCTGGGATTACAGGCATGAGCCACCACGCCCGGCCTCCAATAAGATTTAATATCATGGTAAACACTGAAACTAGTGATTAATTTCTAAAAAGTTCTATGATCTACACATCACAGTTCACGCTTTCGAAAAACACAAGACCAAACAGTAAGTTTCAATATTTCCTCCTAGGGCTGGAGAGATAGCTT
>PVJA010019802.1:21471-37942 GCA_004027025.1 Myocastor coypus
AAAAAAAAAAAAAAAAAAAAAGAATTTGGTAACTACCTCCAGGTTCCACAAAGGTGATGACAGCCCTTCTGGACTGTTTGTCGTAGACCACGCTTTCCACCTCTCCACCTCCATTGCGGGACTTGCTAAAACTCAGCTCTAGCTTGTCTCGCATCTGATCCTCAGGCAGGACATCAGGAATTTCAGTAACAATTATCTTCACTTTAGAGACATCTACATGAACCTAGGAAATCATTTCATATTTGGAAATGTGGATCAGGACTGCGTCGACACTCAGCAAAGTTCCCAAAAGCTTTTTGATGACCCTGTTACCTGGAATTTGACTCCTGTGTTTAGCGGAACTGGCTGGGCTGTGAGCTCCACACTCTGTCCATCTAGATGCACTTGATGTTTTCCCATTTTTATCACATCTTGTGCAACTGAAAAATAAGTTGGACAGTATTAATTCCTAGTACTTTGAGCGATGTGCATGCTTTCAAGGAGAAAAATTGTCCTGAGTGATCAGAATTTTGTTTAATTTTAAAGGACCTAATTATAACGTTTTCCCTTGGGATTTCCACATACCAATGGTCCTACCAACAAAGAAGGGTTTCTGATGCTATGATGCATCAGGAAAAATGACTGCGCAGATACTCATCAAGTTCTAGGCTCATCTTAGGAAATGAGCCCCTTTTCTTATCTCAGAAGTAATAAGACTAATGATCCTCCAGAAATGCTTCTGTTATCTCAATTCAACTACACATCCTTCCTCCCACTGTTGACAGCCTTGCCAGAGAAGTGCTAATACATTACAGCTCAGCCAGAAGTTCTTCTGTGATGAGTAAGCCAGCAGTGCTCTTATGGATCAGTGGCGTATTTACAATTATTTTTTATTTTATTTAACTTTGCCATTTGTTACACATTCTTATGCACTATAGAAAACAGATACTCATTTTCATCTTCATCTTCCCCAAGATCACATTCTAAAGACCATACAGACTTACATGTTGAAAAGGGAGGAGTTTCTTATTTTATTTGCCATACTTAATGAAGTATTTTAAATTTTGTTAAAATGTTCTTTCAATGATTTAAGAAGTTGAGGGCTGGGCTATACTACTCACAAAGCTGTCAGGTATAAGCTGTCCACACAAATAAAGCAATGTCATTGTGCTAAAAGGCACTAAAAATTCAGCAAGCAAATTAAAGATATATGGGTGTTTCTTTTTCATTGTACATCGTGGTTTTGTTTGTTTAGTTGTTGGTATCTGAAGCTGCTTATCCTAATTTATCATGAAGATAAGAGATGTTTGTTCTCTGTTTTGTAAACTGTATGAGTGTTTATGACAACCAGGCAGCACACCACAGCTGGAGGAAGAAATGGCTAGAAGGCAGGGCGTTGCCCTTGGGAGTTCAGACTCACTGTACCACAGTGTGACTCCATAACTTGGATTTTTTTTTTCTTTTCACTAATAGCAACGGACAACAATTACAAGCAACAGCAGTGAAGCAACACTGAGAAGATCCTCCTTCGCACTCACTCTCCCCAAGCCCCCAACACCCGGTGACCCAGTGCCGTAGAGGGGGATCACCTACCTGCCTCTCAACCTCGGTGACTGCCACTGTCAAACACCAACTCCTATTTAACTGTGATTACATCTAAAGCTGTCTCCAGAGATCAGGGTCTCCCAGCCACGCCAAGGACAGAAGCAGAGCTGTAGCTGCCTCCAAGGAGAATTCTAGCTCCAGGCCTTGCAGGCCATTGCTGTGCAGAGACCTGGCTCCCAAATCTGCCTTTGCATCTGCCAGCTACATGGCAAGGACCACCACCCACCCTCGGTGTGGCTGTAAGCCTCCTTCAGCCTCTCAGCTTGTAGTGATGGCTCCAGGGTAAATGAAGGCACACTAATGCCTCATCTCCACATGCCAACTCTGTGAAATGTCTTTCCTTCTAAGAGTTATTTTCAATCTACCAGGATGGATCAGGCTTCAGGAGAGTGGGTTCTCAGATTCTGAGCCCTGAAATGGTTCTGCAGACCACCTGGTCCGACCCTAAGACTCCTTCAGTAATAGGATGAAGGCTGGGCTGGTACCTGCTCAGAAGCATGCTGGCCCAGGTCGAAATAGAGATGCTCTGGGTTGGGTTCTCAGCTCTGTGACTTAGAAACTGTCGGGACCTTGAGCAAGTTACTGCCCTCTTATACTTCCATGCCCTATCTGGAGCACTGCTAACGTAGTGGCAATAACAGCTAACATTTGTGTGGTGTTATGTGTCAGACACTGTGCTGAGGGTTCTATTAGAATATTACATTTCTCAGGTAATACTCAAAGCACAGCATGAAGTAAGGACTACCCACAGAGCCTGGGTTTTTTTGTTTTATTTTTGTGGAACCAGGGATTGAACTCAGGCCCTTGCCAGGCAACCGTTTACTCTACTGAGCTATTTCCCCAGCCCTAAGAGCCCGATAAAAAGCTGAGGCTTACAAAGAGCTCATGCTAAATCATGCCTCAAAGAAGAGATAAAGCCGGCACTCAAAGCCAAATTATCCTCCTGAAAGGACCCCAACCCAGAACAGGGCTTCACACCAAGGCAGACTTTGTGAACAATGGAACCCAGCCCAAATCTCCACACCCACACTCTGCCCACTGTCTCATTATCTAAGTGCCCTTAGGTCAGTCACTTCTACAACCACAGAATCCATTTTTTTTTTTTTTTTTTCTGGTTAAACCTCATTTATTTGTTTGTGTTATGGTATGGCTGGCTGAGCCCGCCCTGGGGTGGGGGTGCGCAGCATGTGGTGCCAGGGATCGAGGAGCGGTCGCAGCGCTTGCCTTAACTTTCCTCCACAGGCGCTTTAGACCACTGAGCCATCTCGCTGGCCCCCGCAGAATCCATTTTTGTGGCTATAAAATATAAGTAAAACACTTAGCCTAGCCTAGACTACCTACCCTACCCTACCCTACCAACCCTACCCTACCCTACCCTTACCCCACCAACCCTATCCTACCCTACCAACCCTACCCTACCCTACCCTACTCTACCCTACCAACCCTCTCCTACCAACCCTCCCCTACATTATCCTACTCTACCCTGCCAACCCTACCCTTCCCTAACCTACCCTACCCTACCAACCCTGCCCTATCCTACCCTACCCTATCCTATCCTACTGTGTTTATAAAGCTGTGTGAGTATAAAATCAGACAGTAACTGTGAAAACACTTAAGAGAATTATAGAGGTCTACTACTTTACAACATTACTGCAATTCTTACCACTTAGAAGCAAACTGTGGAGTACAAAGAGGCTGGCTAGACATCATAGCAATTACATTTGTCTCAGAATCATCACTTTCTGAATGAATGATAACCATTACGTACTTAATATCTTAAAGAGTTCATTTTCTCAAGCTGAGGATATAGCTCAAGGGTGAGCACCTGCCTAGCAAACACAGGGTCATGAGTTTGATTCCCAGTACCAAAAGTAAAAAAATAAGGAGCTCATTTTCTTGGACTGCTGAGGTAGCTGAGCAGTCTAAAGTGCCTGCTCACACAAGCTTAGGCAGGCCCTGGGACAGAGCATTGCCGTGCCAGCCCCACCTGCAGGGCAGGCTGAGCTGGCCACAAAAAAAAAAAAAAAAAAGAAAGAAAGAAACAGAATTCATCTTCTTGTGTTGAAAATGGAACTATCAGATCTGCCTCAGAATATCATGAGGATAAAAAAAATAATAGATATAAAAACTATAAAACAACAGTCAAATATCTACGAAAGATCTTGGAAAGTTCAAGTAGTTTCCAAAAATGCACAGTTATATTTTTAAGATTATTCATACCTTCTTCTTTTTCAAAGGTGATAAGTGCTTGTCCTTTCTGTAGCTCATAAAATACTTGTGAGCTCACTTCAAATGAGCAGGAGATATTTAAGAGCAGCCTGTCATCTTCAGGAGTCTCTAATGATGCTAATTTTTGCAGCTGTGTCTCGGGAATATTCTCCTTAATCTAATTCAAAAAGAAATGTTGCGTTAAAACCAAAGAGAAGAAATAACTTGAGTCCTTCCAATGACAGTGTGATTTAAGTCACCCAATGACTCACTCTTCACTGATTTTAAAAACTTCATAGAATTCTGACCCCACATGGTCTCATGTACCATCTTTAGTAACTGCTTCTTCCCTGCAAATGCTCAGAAATGTAATCAATGTGAACCCTTTAGTATCATTTCCCAAATGAAATCCTAAGTCTATGATCCTCTCACTTTTTCTAAACAGGATTTAAACTGGTCTGTATTGTATAGTGCTTGATTTTAAAGCTTACATTACTCATGAAGCTAAGTAACAGTGTCAATAACCCACTGTCTCATAAGAGAATAATCAGTATGTTGAACTTCAGTACAAAAAAATATGAAACATACACCTAGGTGTATTATGTTTACTTTTATGGAAGAACCCAGATAACTTCATCTGAAAAGAAAGACTCTTGAATTATAGGATATAAAATTTATCAGGTTTAGATTTAGTAGGATAAGGTTGGTATGGTAGGGTTAGGTACAGTAGTCTTCTTTCCGCAACACCTGCCCATCAATGTTTTAACTACTTTTTTTCTGTAATGATTAGATTAACCACTTAAATTTACTAAAAAGTAAAAAGATTTGACCAACAAGACTCATAACCTGTGGGACAAAGTTATCTAGTTATACTTAACTGCTTAAAACCATTGAGATTTTCCTACCATGTTCAATGCTCTGAGTTTGATCACAAAAATAAAATCATTGGAATTGGCCAACATAAATGACTCCATATAAACACACAAATGAGTTCAGTGTTGACATTTCTATGTCTCCTGGCTTTTTACATCTCTATTTCTTATGGTCATTTTACTTGCTAAAATAAAAGGTGTTATCACAAAAAGATTAGAAGCACACACTAAACTGTTGAATCATCTAATCTATAAAATATCTATCTTCACATGCAACTTCAGAAGATTTTTGATGGGGCAACCTAATGGCATCTCAAAATAAAAAGAAGTAAAGCGCCTGCTTGAAAAGGGCAAGGACCCAGGTTTGATCCCTAGCACCATATGCTGTGCTGGCCCCACACTGTCCCAGCTGCTGAAGCTGGGCATAGGGGTACACGCCTGCAATCCCAGCATTGGGGAAGCTGAGACAGGAGGATCACTGAGTCCAAGCTGCATAGTGAGACCTTGTATCAAATAAATAAATACACCCTTAAAAAAATAAATAGGATAGGGCTAGGAATGTAGCTCCTTAGGCTCCATCCCTAGCACGGTGTCAGGGGGTGAGCATGGGGATATTCTATAAGTAATTACTTTTCAGAAAAGTAAGTATCCATACAAATATGATATATGAAATTATTAGAGTACCTGCAAGTTTTTGGAGGTCGCGTCTAACTCAGCTTCAAGCTTTCGGATCTCCTCCTGTAGCTGAATATTTTCCTTTCTAATTTCATCAAGTAGTTCCTAAAAAATATCAAATAGTATCCCCAAAATTAAATGGCCCTTAAAGTCCACTTTCCAAACTAAATTTCTCTAACCTTAAGCAAGGTGGGCTCAGAATAAGTATGCCCACGTAAATAACGCATGCATTGAACAGTTTAGGCCATCGGGGGATAACTCACTCTGGCCCCCTCCTGTCCCTCTCTCGGATAGGAATTTCTTTTCCCTAATATATTCTGCTCATAAAGAAAAAAATAAATAAATATTTTACACCATCACCTGTTGATTTTCCTAACACTACCAAGTTTTTTAGATCCATATATGGACAAGAAAACCACATTTCATACTGGATCAAAATCACAGATATTCTTATAGTTAAGGCAAGGATTAAAATTCAGATGTATATTAGGATTATTGGCATACATCTGTAATCCCAGCACTCGGGAGCTGAGGGAGGAGGATTGCAAGTGCGGGACCAACCTGGCCTATGTATGAGACCCTATCTCAAAACACAAAACGAGCAAATGAGCAAAAAAGAATCAAATCTTCTAAATATTACTCCAGTGTTCTATCAGCTCCCTTCCTAGTTATTTATGATTATAATATTGCTTTTAAATTATACTGAAATTATGGATATGTTATTCTGGGGCAGTATTTAAAATTTAGCAGAAAGCCAGGCATCGTAGTGCACACCTGCAATCCCAGCACTCAGGACACTGAGGGAAGAGGACAGCTGTGAGCTCAGGGCCAACCAAGGCCTTGAAGTGAATGCAAGGCCAGCCTGAACTGCATCGTGAAACCCTGTCTCAGAATTAAAAAATACCAGCCAGGCATGGTGACACACACCTATAACCCAGCACTTGGGAGGCTGAGACAGAAAGACTGGTGTGGGTTTGAGACCAGCCTGGGCTACAAAAAATGAGCTCGAGCCCAGCCTGAACTATAAAGCGAGATCCTGTCTCAAAAAGAGAAAAAGAAAGAAAGAAAGAGAGAAAGAAAGAAAGAAAGAAAAGGAAAAAAAATTAGCAAAACTCACCATCATACTAATGGATATAAATTAATTTTAATAATACTTAGTAATTTTCTTTTTTACCCCATTTTGTTCATTTTTCACAGATTCTTCATCCAGCTGTTGTTGGTTAAGTACTTCATTTTTGTTGTCCTTATTGGGCTCCATTATTCTCTAACAATCAAAAAGAAACTTTTATCATAGTGTATATATACGAATTCAAGAAAAACGTTTATGCTTCTATGGAAGAAACATTCCTTCTTTGCTAGCTTTTTCCTACCATGAAATCTTTATTTATATGTGGTTTACATCCAGTCTGTATTTCAAGTAATTTTCACAGCTAAAAACATTTTTAAAAATGCAAAAAGTCTTTGCTTCTCAACTCAATGATGTACAGAAAACAAGGGATACTAATATTCCTTTGTAACTCACATCCCAATTCTATTGTATTTTTCTTTTGGTACCAGGAATCAAATGCAGGACCTTGTGCTTGCCGGGCAGGCACTTGTGTCACTGAGCTACCTCCCCAGGCCTGTGCTTCATTTTAAAGACAACTGTTTTGATCTTGCAATCTCTCTGTAAGGCTTTGGTTTAAATATTTTTAATTCTCACTATTGCACTTTACCAAGTGTAAACAAAGCATGGAAGCCCCCAAACACAGCCTTCTTCTACACAGGTGATCTCACCTGGAGTTTTCTTTTCTTTTTTTTTTTTTTTAATTTTTTTTTTTATTGTATTTATTTATTTTTTTCTTGTTTCAGAACCTTTATTTGTTTATTCATTCATTTTTATGGCCTGCTCAGCCTGCCCCAAGGGCAGGGCTGGCGCAACACGTGGTGCCGGGGATTGAACCGCAGTCCCTGAAGCCGCCCAAGCTTTCCCAAGCAGGCGCTATAGACCACTGAGCCATCCCCCACCGGGCCCCTCACCTGGAGTTTTCTTAAATAAGTGGGTCACTCACTTGGATGGGGGTGGGAGAGGATTACATTATTTTTTTAAATAATTTTTTATTGTATTCATTTATTTTTTTCTTGTTTCAGAACCTTTATTTGTTTATTCACTCATTTTTATGGCTGGCTCAGCCCGCACAGAGGGCAGGGCTGGCGCAGCATGTGGTGCCAGGGATCGAACTGCGGCCCCTGAAGCCGCCCAAGCTTTCCCAAGCAGGCACTTTAGACCACTGAGCCATCTCGCCGAGCCCTACATTATTTTTAATAACTTCTAATTGAAACTTAGATTATAATGGTGGGCCACTATGGCAGTATTCATGGCATGTGTGACAAAGTCGCCAGCAGAAAGTAGATATTTTCACAAAACATTACAATTATTGCAAATATTCTCAAATATGATTTATTGAACTTGGCTTGCTACAGCAGTTATTAAACTCACTGCTGGGTCTTATGATACACTGTCACATACTGATATATATTACTATAGCAAAAATTTATTTAAATACTTCAATAACCACATCTCAACATAATTGGTTCCCTTTGTAAGTCTGTGTAATTTATAGTACATTTTTTAAAATTTGTATTATTTGTTTTGAGAAAGGTCCATAAGCTTGATCAACTTGGCAAACGACAACTCAGTGACACACACAAAAGTCAAGAAATCCCACCCGCATGTTAATTTACTAAGACGGGAAATTTCCAGATCAAAACTGGGACAAGGGATATCATGACTTCAAGTTTTTCAGTGTGAACTAATAACCAGTTTGCAATATATTTTTCCAAGAGTTTCAGAGGTCAGATTCTAAGAATTCTTATAAGAGAAACAGAGGACATCTATTTCTGATGAAAACCAAATAAAGTCTGAGGAAGATATTAGTCACGCCTTTGTTTACCAAGTGTGAATTCAGGGATGTCAGAAAAACAAAGGGTCATGTAACACCCAGATCTTGTTGTGTAACGTTATTCAACAACAAAAGAACCAAGTCCCCTCGGAGCAGTGGCTCATTCTAGGTCTGGGACAGGAAGTACACAGGGCAACCCTAGAATGTTTCTTGTTGTCACACAACTAAAAAGTGCTGGAAAACAAACCAAAGGACACCACAGCTCTGATGGGAAGATGCAAAACTGACAGAGTGACCAAGTGAAAGAGCTCCCAGTAGCCAAACATATACACAGGGACTCAATCAAGTGAATAAATTATAGAGGATGGGAGCCAGCACTTTCATGGTCAGAGAAAACAACTAGAAATACGGAAAAATGGACAGCAAAAATAAATGCTGTGTGTTGGAATTGGATAAATTTGATAGACAAGATAGCTGATAAAGTAAGTTAGGTAGATAAGTAGAAATAGATTTTTTAAATGGATATATGAATAAATGGATAGAGAAATGGAAACATGGATATAAATATGTATGTGTACATGTATCCTAGGCCCGTCTGCTCAGGGAAGAGCAGTAGGGGAGCAGAGACAAGAGCAGGGAGAGCACCTACCAGTGAGCTCCAGAGTTCTACTAATGTCCCACTGGGAGGAGCCAGGACCTGGAGGAGCCAGGACCCGGGAGAAGAGGCTGTTGCCAGGACTGGAACAGAAAAGTGCACACACAGCACATATTGTGGTGCCAAGAGGTAAGCAACTGCTTGCAACATGATGAGGATGTGTTCAGAGGGCACAGAAGCCAGCTTTGGTTAGTTTTTATTGAACAAATCCAGAAGTAAATTTACGATGAAAATAAGTAGAACGTTCCGTCCAACAATAGAGCACTCAGTCTTTTCAGCAGCACATGAGACTCTCTCCAAAACAGATCACAAACTAGCTTAAAATGCAAGCAGGGGTAAATATGAAAGAATTGAAGTTGTAACATGCATATTATCAGATCACATTGCCCACGAAAGCTAGAAAACAATGGGAGGCTGGGGAGATAGCTCTGAGGCACAAGTGCCTGCCTGGTAATTGCAAGGTCATGAGTTTGACCCCTGGTCCCGCAAAAAAAAAAAAAAAAAAAAAAAAAAATCTAGAAAACAATGACAGAAGAAAGCAAATTAAAAAAGAAAAGAAAAGAAATTATGCAAATTCATGAAAACCAAACAACACATTTTTTTTTTTTAAGAATTTATTTTATTTTATTTATTTTTTTCTTGTTTCAGAACCTTTGTTTATTCATTCATTTTTTATGGCCGGCTCAGCCTGCCCTAGGAGCAGGGCTGGTGCAGCATGTGGTGCCGGGGATCGAACCGCGGTCCCTGAAGCCGCCCAAGCTTTCCCAAGCAGGTGCTTTAGACCACTGAGCCATCCCACCGGGCCCCCAAACAACACATTCTTAACAATGGGTTACAGAAGAAATCAAAGAAGAAATGAGACACTTTGTCACTTTGTAGAATTTTTTAAAAAATGCCAAATCCAGGCGTGGGAGTGCATACCTGTAGTCTCAGCGCTGGGGAGGCTGAAAACAGGAGGATCACTGAGTTTGAGCTGTGGAGTGAGACCCTGCACAAAATACAAAAATAACAAATAATAATAATAATAATAGTAATAATAATAGCAATCCCAATACAACGCACCAGAACTTATGCAACACAATGAAAGCATCCTAAGGGCAAAGGTGATAGCTGTGCATGCCTGCAACAGAAAAACAGAGCAAGCACAAGTAAATAGCCTAATGATGTACTATAAGGGCCTAGAAAAACAAATACAAAACCAAAGTCAGTACAATGAAGGCAACTGCAAAGATCTGGGCAGAAATCAATGAAATTTAGACACCCCCCCCAAAAAAAAAATTAATACATCCAAGATTTGTTTCAGCCTTCCTCATGCTGGGATTGCAGGCATGCACCTCAACACCCAGCCTCTTTCCTTTTTACTGGTGAGATTGCCTAAGGGTTTGTCTGTTTGGTCTGTTCTACCAAAACTGAACCAAGAAGGTTAAAAACCCTGAATAGTCCAGTAACAGGCACCGAAAACTGAAACAGTAATAAAAAACCTACCAAGAACACTCCAAGTCTAGATAGGTTTACTGCTGAATTCTACAAAAACTTCAGGGAAGTTCTCATATCAAGACTCTTCAAACTTTGCTTTCTCATCAAATTGAAAAGGAAAGCATACTCCCAGTCATTCCTAGCTACCTTTGCCCTGATTCCAAAG
Source organism: Myocastor coypus (assembly GCA_004027025.1). Lineage (NCBI taxonomy): Eukaryota > Metazoa > Chordata > Mammalia > Rodentia > Myocastoridae > Myocastor > Myocastor coypus. The sequence goes on from PVJA010019802.1 coordinate 31,990, forward strand.
TTGGACAAGAATCCAACCAAATAAGAGAACTCTCTCTCCCCCATCTCCCCTCACCCCTCTCTTCTGCCCCCTCTCCTCCCCTCTCCCCTCTCTTCTCTCCTCTCTCTCTCCCTCTCCCTTTCTCTCCCTCCAGTAACCCTCTCCCTCTCCCCTTCTCCTTCCCTCTCTCCCTCTGTCTCTCCTACCCTCTCTCTCCCTCTCCCTTCCTCTCCCTCCCTCACCCTTCCTCTCTCTCTCTCTCTCTCTCTCTCTCTCTCTCTCTCTCTCTCTCCCTCCTCTCTCTCTCTCTCTCTCTCTCTCTCTCTCTCTCTCTCTCTCTCTGGAGTTCTACTGAGGAGCTTGAACTTGCCAAGCAGGGGCTGCCCCATTGACCTATATCCCCAGCCCAGACCAATCTCTTTAATGAACATAAATACAAAAATCTTCAATAAGATCCTGGCAAATATAATGCAACAAATCATCAAAAAGATCACCATTTTTGCCAAGTGTGGTGGTGCATGCCTGTAATCCCAGCACTCAGGAGGCTGAGGCAGGAGGATCAGTGCGAGTTCGAGACCAGCCTGGGCTACAAAAGTGAGCTCAAGGCCAGCCTCAACTGCGTAGTGAGACCCTGTCTCAAAAAGACAAAAAAAAAAAAAAAAAAAAAAATCACCATTTTTGTTCAACATAGTACATGAGACATTAGTAAGTGTAATTAGGCAAAAAAAGAAATAAAAGGGCTACATACAGAAAAGGAAGAAATCAAATTATCATTGTTTGCAAATAACATGATTTTCTATACAGAAAACCCAAAAGACGTTACCAAACAACTCTTGGAATAACCAAATTCAAGAATGCATCAGGATACAAAATCAACACACAAAAATCAACACTGTTCCTGTTCATTAATAATGATCCCACTGAGAAAGAAATTTAAAAAAAAAAAAAAAAAAAGACCATTATAATAGCACCAAAAAAATTTTGATTGAGACTGGCGTGTTGGCCCATGCCTGTAAACCCAGTGCTTAGAGGGCTGAAGATCGGAGGATCACTACAAGTCTGATTTGTGTAGTGAGACCCTGTAGACCTTGTACTAAATACATTTTTTTAAAAAAATAGCACCAAAATGTATTGCAGTGGGCCACCAGTGAAACTGGCAACGTTGGAGGCTATTGATCCAAGCCTCCTATGTATCTGCTTCCTCTTAGTTCAAAGAGAAGAATTTTTTTTTTCTTTCCTTACCAATATCAATTGGAAGATGTGTCATGCCCACACCCTGAGCTCTGTATAACTATTGTGAGGACAATATTCAGTGTGTCAACTGTCAAAACAATTAACTTTATTGCAAGTGTTAATGTTTAATTGTTTGATCAATCTTATATAACTATATCCATTAATCTAAACTGATCCAATAAACCAGGCATGGTGGCTCACGCCTGTAATCCCAGCACTCGGGAGGCTGAGGCAGGAGGATCGGTGCGAGTTCGAGACCAGCCTGGGCTACAAAAGTGAGCTCAAGGCCAGCCTCAACTGCATAGTGAGACCCTGTCTCAAAAAGATAAATAAATAAATAAATAAACTGATCTAATGATGAAAATATGGAATATAACCATTGTTAAATTTAAAAAAATAGCACCAAGAAAAATTACACACTTAGGAATTAACCCAGCTAAGGAAGTGAAATAGCACTAAAATGAGAATTGCAGCGCTCTGAAAATGAAAACTGAAGAGCACATAAGCAAATGGAAAGAGACCCCTTGTTCCTAGATAGACAGAAGCAATAGAGTCACAGTGCCCCTAATTCTAAAACTAACACATGGGTACAATATCATCCCAAACAAAATTTCAATAAAACTCTTCACAGGACTTGAGAAAATAACCCTACAGGTCACAGAGAACCAGAAGAGACCCCGGATCACAAAAGCAATCCTTGGGGGAAAAGCAGGTAGGGGCATCACAATCTCCGACACGAGGCTTTGTGTCACGAGGCTTTGTGACGAAGTTACTGCAACAGAAAAGCACACTAGTGGTGCACACAGACAAAAGGATCAAAAGCACAGAACAGAGAGCAGAGAAACAACACCAAGCACATTCAACTGTTTGATCTTTGGCAAAGAAGCTTACACTGGAGAAAAACAGCTTCTTCAATAAGCAGTGTTAGGAAAACTGGCTATCAACAGGCAGAAGACTAAACCTAGCCCCGTATCTCTGACCATGTAAGGAACTAAAATCAAAATAGATCAAAGAATCTAACGTTAGAACCGACACACCCTGCTGGAAGGCAAAATAGGCAAAACTCAACGACATAAACATGGCAAGATTTGCTGAACAGAACCTCAGCTGTACAAGATAAAATATCACAAGTCATCAAGTGGAATCCTATTAAATTATAAGTCTTCTCTACACCAAAAGACACAACAGAATGAGGAGACAACCTACAAAATGGTAAAAACTTTTTGCCAACTATTTCTCAGAGGACTAACATCAACGATATATAAGAAACATCTACATGGGCTGGGGATGTAGCTCAGGGGCGCAGCACCTGCCTAGCAAGCGCGAGGTCCAGAGTTTGATTCCCAGTACCAAAAAACAAAATAGTAAAAAGAAACATCTACAATATATATTTTAAAAACTACAATATATTTTTTTAACTCGAAAATATTAGACACGCCCTCAAAATTAAAAGACCCAGACAGAAACTGGGCAAGTAGCCTGAATAGACACCTTAAAGAAGTACAAATGGACACTAAATATATGAAGAAATGCCCAACATTTCCGGCCATTAGAAAAAAGCAAATTAGGGCCCGGTGTAGTGGCACACACCTGCAATCCCAGCACTTGGGAGGCCGAGGCAGGAGGAGCAGTGTGAGTTCGAGACCAGCCTGGGCTACAAAAGTGAGCTCAAGGCCAGCCTGAACTGCATAAGGAGACCCTGTCTCAAAAAGACAAAACAAACAAGAAAAAAGAAAACTAAAACAACACTGAGATTCCACCCTACCCCAACAAGAAATCAAATAATAACAAATCTGAATGAGGCTGTGGGTGTGGGGCACTCCTTCTAGACTATTGGTGGGAATGTGAACCTCTGCAACTATTATGCAAATCAATGAGATTGCTCCAAAAACTGAAACCAGGTCCACTTCCACTTGATCCACCTATGCTCCTGCCAGGTATCTTCCCGGAAGAGCCAAAGGCTTCCTGTTACAGTGACACGTGCAAGCTTGTCTTTATAACAGCACAAAGCAGAACAGCTAGATCTTGAAAGCAGCCCATGTGTCCTTCAGCAGATGAATAGATAAAGAAAATGTGGTATACAGGCCAGTGAGATGGCTCAGCAGTCTAAAGTGCCTGCTTAGGTAAGCTTAGGCAACTGCAGGGACCAAAGTTCGATCCCCAGCACCACATGCTGAGCCAGCCATAATAGAAAAACAAGAAAGAAAGAAAGAAGGAAAGAAAGAAAGAAAGAAAGAAAGCGTTGTATTTACACACAATAATATGCCACTACTATGGCATAAAGAGTGATAAATCGGAGTCATTTGCCAGAAAAATGGATGTACCTTGAGACCGTAATGTTAAGTAAAATAAATCAAGACACACAAGCTTAAATATCTCTTATATTAGAAATCCAAAGGGGCTGGGGAGATAGCTCTGTGGCACAAGTGCCTGCCTGGCAAGTGTAAGGTCATGAGTTTGAACCCTGGTCCCGCAAAAAAAAAAAAAAAAGAAAAAGAAATCCAAAAAGTAAATAAAGAACAAAATTTAAAAAATAGGCAGTGGAAAGTTAGATCTTGCTTAAATGGGAATCAAGAGACAGAGTAAGAGGGCAGGGAGGGAAAGGGGATGAAGAAGGACCACGCTATGTTACGTATACATGCAACCCCACAGAAGGAATGCAAATATTATGCACAGAAAACTCATGCAAAAAGGAGAGAGGAAAGGCATCGAAAGATGGGCAGAGACAGAGGGAGGGAGGGAAAGGTTTAAAAACAGGAATTGAGCTCTATGGGCTCCCTGTACCAGCTCCCTGCAAAGAATGTAAACATTATGTGTTGTACATGTATACTAATAAAAAAAGAAAACATGAAAAATAACATAACAGTACTAAAGATTAAAGCCATTGGTAAAACAGGAAACTGTGTTCAGAGCAACACTAATAAACTGAAATTTCAGGGCCCAAAATATAGCTTAGCAGCACAGTGCCTGCCGGATAAGCATAAGGTCCTGAGTTTAGTTCCTGGTACCTATAAATAAATAAACTAAAATTTCAGTGCAGTAAGAAATATATAAGTTTTTAAATAATTCTCACTAGCCAGGTGTGGTGGCGCATACCTGTAATCCCAATGTTCAGGAGACAGAGACAATAGGATCACTGCTAGTTCAAGGTCATGCTGGTCTACACATTGAGTTCGAGACCACCCTGAGTGAGACCCTGTCTCAAAAATAAAAATTTCTGCTACAGGCTGTCACTACACACCTCAGACTCATAGTGATCCTTCTGTTTTCAGCCTCCCCAGCACTGGGATTACGGGCATGCGTGCACCACCACACCCAGTTTGGTGGCCAGCTCTATGCACCCAGGAACAAGGCCTGCACAACACGTGGCATTGAACACCCGTCCCTGTGCTTGCCCAGCCAGGCATTTCATCCTCTGAGCTATCTCACAGGCCCTCAATTTCTTGAAAGACAAGAAAAACTTCCAGAGTAAAGGTGGCTGAACAGATATCACAATTACAGGCAATTTATGGTTCTGATACTGGGACAAATGGTAAAATTTGAATTGAAACATAAATAATTTCTTGACTTGGGGACTGTATTGTGGTTAGATGGAGCACACCCCTTTTTGGTAGTAAATATATATTTAGCTATTTCAGAATGATAGGTCGGAAATGTATTCCCTGGATAATTCAGAGAAAAGTTTTTATTTGTGTGCCTCTTAAATGAGGTAGTACAATGGATAACAATGTAAAGCTACAGTACTGCACTGTACAGTGTGATCCACAAAAATTGCAGTACTGTACAAACAAGGTATACTGTGCAAAAGAACACTGAGGCTACATATGAATGAAGCATAGAATGATACCAAAAAAAGATAGTTCATAAATACAAGCAAGCAGCCTGGGCATTGTGATGCATGTCTGTAATTCCAGCACTCAGAAGAGACAGGAGCATCGTTGTAAGTTTGAGACCGGCCTGGACTGCAAAGTGAGCTCAAGGCTAGCCACTGTTTCAAAAAGAAAAATCAATCGATCAATGAATCCTAGCAGCAGGTTGTAAATCTAGACGACGCACCTCAGTCGTAAACAGGTACAAGCAGTGTGCTGGCAAGGCATGGCACAGTCTAATCCCAACTGACCCACTGGTCCTATGAGACAACCTGGTGACCAAGCTACAGGGTTCCTTGAAGGACTCTCTCTCCCCTCTCAGTGTGTCCCATGGTTCCTCAAGTCCCACACTTAAACTCCACCTAGTAATATCCTTGAAGGCTCCCTCCAAGCGACTCCCAAGTTCTGAAAGCCTGATTTCCCCTTACTCCTCTTCCCTTTATCTCTTTCCAGCCACTTTCTTTACTTCTGCACCTGAGTCCAGTTTGCAACGCCCCCGCGCAGCACAACCTTGCACAGTGAACGCTGTAAACACTGGGTTCACAGAACACTGTCCAGTCTTGACTTGGGCATTTTTTTTCCACAAGGCAAAATGCATATGAAGTCCTTGCTATTACATTTCCAAAAGACAGAAGATGTAACATTATTCCATTGCTTTTAAAATTATAGTCATAGCCGGGTGTGGTGGCTCACGCCTGTAATCCCAGCACTTGGGAGGCTGAGGCAGGAGGATCACTGCGAGTTCGAGACCAGCCTGGGCTACAAAAGTGAGCTCAAAGCCAGCCTGAACTGCACAGTGAGACCCTGTCTCAAAAAGCCAAAAAAAAAAAAAAAAAAAAAAAAAAAAAAAAAAAAAAAAAAAAAAAAAAAAA
>PVJA010019803.1:0-37842 GCA_004027025.1 Myocastor coypus
GGAAGCCTGACAAGGACGTTGAGCTTCTGCACAAAGGAGCAGTGGGTTATGCCAGCACAGGCTAGAAGCGAGCAGCTGGGGCCGTGTCGAAAGCCCTCGGCCCCCCGGGCCCTCGTGGAAGCCCGAGCTCCTTCCCGGTGGCGGCTGGCACGGCGAGTCTGTGAGTGTACTGTCCTCCCCACTGTCACTGGGACTTGGGGTGACCTGCATCTCCTGTGTGCCCAGGGCTGGTCTCCAGATGAAAGTCTGCTTGCTCCCTGAGCCTCTGTCACCCAGGAAAGTGACGGGGCGTGCCTGGCCCACGACTGGAGATCGTCACCATCCTGGGCCTCCCTGCATTTACACGCCATCCGCCAACATTCGATGGGAAATTAAGTGCTGGGCCAGTGGAGCTGTGAAGAGACACAGAGTGGGGCACGCATGTCTGTGCACAGGTGTGCGTGTGCACACATGAGTGTGTGTGTGTGTGTGTTTCCAGCTTTCATGCTCATGGGAATGTGGGAGTCATGCCACCCTCTTACGTGTTCTGTAAGTCACAGGCATGACTACTGCAATCCTCTGGGTCCACCCCGATCTACCAGAGGGACCCCACAGCCACTGTCCCCAGTGCACGAAGTAGAAAGCAGCAGGGCAACCACGCCCAGCCCCGTCTGTGCCTCTGCCCACACCACAGCAGCCGGCCGTGCCCGGCGCAGAACTCGCCCCAAGGAGCCCTCTGGAGACTGGCAGCTCCACTTTATGAATAGCCTCAGAGCAACGTGGGCCTGTCCGGCAGAGGGAACAGCTCATAAAGTCCAAGCGATGTAAAAGCGGAGGGAAAGGGGCGGATAGAACATCGGAAGCGCTTGCCAGCTGTGAGCAGAAAAGAGCGAGGGTGGGGTCCAGGCCGAACAGCACTGCTGCGCAGCTGCCCAGCACCCAGGTGCCGGCGCAGAGCTGGAAGGAGAAGGTGAGCGCAGAGACGCCCAGAGCAGGGACGGTGCAAATGCGAAGAGTCCCCAGGTCCGCTAGCCCTGGCCCTGGCTGAACAAAGTGCAAAGCACGGAGCGGCTATGGAAGGCGGAGCGGAGTAGGGCACGGGACAGTGGCACCCTCACCTGAGATCATAGAGAGAAAGACCTTTCCACTCTCAGGCCCTCAGAGCCGAAAATCAGGTGGTGCCGGGGAGACGGTGGCAGCAGAGACACCCTAGGGGATCCACCCACTCCACACAGGGCCCTTGGTATGTAGCGTGGAACGGCGGATCGCGGCCCTGGACACTCGCTGCTGAGAGGCAACCAGGCCAGCAGCCTCACCTATGCCAGAAGGTCAGCTTTCCCCAGCGCAGCCCTGAGCGCCACGGCTATCCTCCTGGACTGGGAACCTCCCTGCTCACCACGTGCCGCTGCTTCCCGATGGCCTGACACTGACCCAGGATGACATCTCCCCAGAGCACTGTGGCCAACACTGTCCCAGTTGCCACCTCACCACGATGGCCTAAGCCCCAGACCCAGAGTGCAGGACCATGGAACATTATATATACCAGAGCGCGCACAGGGAACGGTAAGGTGACACGGGAACAGGAGAAGGGAACTGCCTACGATCGCTGAGCAAGACAAAACCCCGCTGGGCGCCTGGTGCAGCGCAGAGGGCGGCATTACATCCCTTCTCCCCGTCCCTGCCAGGAGGATGTGCTTGCTCACGCCAGCCTGCAGAGTGAGGGAGACCCCGAGCCTCTCCCTGCCCCGGCACACACAATGGATGCGGATCCCTCTGCCTGCGAAGCTTGCGTTTCAGATACTGCAGCTCAGAGAAACCTGGCCTGCACCAGAGCCGCACCGGAAGCTGGGAGTGAGGGCCAGCGATGCTGGCCACGGCCGTGGCTCTGGGCAAAGCCCTGACGTCCTTTGAGCTTCACTTATGTGTGTGTGAGCGCGCGCGTGTGTGTGCGTGTGTGTAAAACGGGAATAGCAGTGCTCAACTTGCCGTGTAGCTTAGAGGACAGAAGCCGTCCACACGGGGTGCAACAGACAGCACCGTGCAGAGCACAGAGGAGCGGAACAGCACAGGGCGAAGTGTGCGTCACTCTGAGCCGCCTGGCTGGCTCTGCGTCTCACTTAACACTAACAGCCTAACAGCGTGACGTCAAGAAGGGCTTTAGCCCAGGTGTCCCAGCTCTGCATCAGGAAAATGGACAGGAAAACAGTGCTTAGCTCCTGAGGCTGTCCTGAGCGTGAACGAGGATAATGAGCTCATTGCACTGAAGCAGTGTGAGAGCTGTTCTTCACCGTCAGCTGAAAGAACTGTTACTACTAGTAGGGGCGGTAGTGGCTGGGGCGGCGTCTCGGCGGCACGGCGCCTACCCAGCATGCACCGCGCCCTGGGTTCAACCCCAGCATGTGGCCAGAGGAGCAGTGGGAGCCTCCGTCAGGGATACCCTGAGGATTAGAGGAGCTCACAGGCGCAGCGCCGGAACAGCGCCGAGCACACCCGCACGTGTGCTCAGCACGTGCCCTTCCTCCCTGTCGTGCCACCTTGGGTCCAGTTCTGCACTACGCAGGGACAGGAAGGGAAGAGTCCAGTCGCTTCTCCACGTCAGTGCGCCGAGTATCCGGAAATGCGGTCCAGTCCCCGGAAGCCCCCCTGCCTAGCTGAGCAGCCGGCGCATCTGCGCTGTCCTTCGGAGACGGGGTCTCCCTCCGGGGTGCCCTGAGTCCAGCTCCTTGTGCCTAGACACAAGCCCGTTGGTCTCTCCACTCGCAGGGTCAGAACTCAAGGTCCATCTGAGTCCTTGGACCAACAAAGCAGGCATCAGAGACAAAGGCTGATCCGGGCCACCGGGAGATAATACGGGACTCTCCTAGAGGAGGCCCAATCTTCTTAGAATTATTTTCCAATTAACTTTCTGAGTTTTATGCCAAGCCACAAATCCTGCTCTTGAAGCTTTATCATCAAATGCATAGATAGCTCGTGGCGTATGCAAATAAACAAGCCGTTTGCATTTGTGCAGTCCTCACACATTAGCGTTTTTCCACCATAAAGAAAATGACAGTATTACTGCCTCCACCACGGGGGAGGCCTCCTTGGCCGCATCTGTTATTATTTCCAATGACAAATTCACACGGCGCTACAGAGCTCACCGAGAGGTCTCGGGAAGGGCTGTTGCCAAGCGGCTCGTCGCCGCAGAGAGTCTCCCTTCAGCCAAGCGCTCAGCAAGCTCTTGTGTACACAGTGAGCCCGTGACTCCCCGTGTGCGCAGAGCACCGCCCTCACCAAGCACGCCAGCAGGACTGCAGCGCACCGAGCAGCTCCTGCCCTGCTCTCACACCCTGGCGTTTGAGGCTGTGCATCCCACCGACGTTGTGAAGGTCGTAGTGGGAACTGAAGCTTTTACGTTTATGCAAGACGCAGACAGCACGGAAGCTACAGCTGCCTTGGCGATGCCACACCAGCCGAAGTAAACACACTGCTCGATCTGCGCAAATGCAAAAAGCTGCAAATCACTCGATCAGTTAGTGAGATCCTGAGCTGTGGCAAAGTGTCCCAGGATTTGCACCCTGGACAGAGCCTGGGGCTCCAGAAGCCTGTGCCCTGCTTGTCCAAGCATCACCTTCGAGCCCTCCACGCTGCTGCCCTGCACCACTGCCCCATGCGTGTGAAGTGTTCTACAACTTCTGTACAAAGTGCATCACTGTAGTCATGAACTGGATAGATTGCGTCACTTCTCAACCACTTACCAAAGTAAGAATTATAAACATTTTCATTGAAGGGGCATCTATTCAGAAGCATCGTGCCTAACACCGAAGATTCCATGCTCTGGAAAACACTGGCCCAGCTGGCAGTGGCTCACGTTACCAGAGAGAACTGGAATCAGAACTGGGTCTCAGGTTCCCTGACTTCCAATGCAACACTCTCCACCCACTCACCTTTAGAACCTAAGTCATACCGGCGCTGTGGGAATAAAAACAATTTCAGCAAAAACAAAGTGCCACCCAGCCAGTCCCCTCAACTGAGCCACCAGTATCTGCAGGGCCTACCCACAATCCTTAGGACTCACTGTCACAACATTCAAGCTTAAGCTCCCACACCCTAGCATGGTCACCCCCATCTCTCATGTACATTATCCAGCCAAACACCGCCTTCTGAAACCTACAGAGGGTGTCGGCAACGTGGAAGTTTGCATTTTAAAGTAATAGTGAAGACCTAAGCGTCCCTCTGTCTCAGAGATGCTAAGACACAAGTGTGAATTTTGTTTCCAAGCGCAGGTCTCCAAACGGGGATGCCGTGAGCTCACGGCTCTCAAGATACTGAACACTACGACATCCAGAGGCCCGTGCGCACTGTCTCCAGGAGTCGCCAGGCAGCTGTCCCACACTGGACGAGTCCTGCCTCTTCTTCTAGCCTTCAGTCCCCAAAGGTGAAGAGCGATATGGCTGGGAACGCTGAGGTTCCACGCCGCCATCATGCACCCTGCAAGAATGCGGAACAACAGGGTCTCCGATGCCCCCGGGAACACGTGCTTTCTCTTCGAAATTTTATCTTCTGCTTGCTCAGATAATGCAAAGGTAAATACAGCCCAGGTCTCTCCACATCTCAACAGAACGGGGGCGCCCTAGAGAGGAGGAACTGCAATTTCCACCAGGAGACAACTCTGAAGTCTACCTCGTGCTGAGGGAACAAAGAGCCCGGAATCCCAGAAGCTACACAAAACCAAGCCCAAAGGACATGGGAGTGCACCGAGGGGCTTCCACAAGGAGACTCTTTGCTTGCCTCTGTCTGGGGCAGATGCAGTCCCCTAGCTGGCCAGGGCACCCCGAACGACCACCGCACCGAGACACAGTGAGCATGACAGCCGAGGCATAAACCCCGGGCGCCGCGCTCCTCACGGCTGTGCTGCTGCAGCGACCCAGTTCCACTACCACCTAATTACAGCGAACAAAGCCCGCTGCACAGCGCGTGTGCACCCTCTGCTCCCCCCCCCCAAGTACAAACGTGTAGAGCCAACATCCAATGAATATTAAGTGGTAACAATTTAATTCTTGGAGTGCTGTATGCAATAGGAATTCAGAGTCCTGCCACGACTGCCTGTGGAGGCCCCTTCCAGCTAGCAGCAGCCAGCCCCAGAGCTCTCTTCCATGGTGTATGGCTGGGCTATACATAACACACAGAGCAATGCACCGCTGTCCAGGGTTATGTGTTTCTCTCTCTTGTAAGGTGACAACTGGGCTAGCCAGTTATAATTGCGGGTAATAGCCTTGCATCTGAGGCTGTTCTGAGACACATGGTTGGTCAGGAATCAGGCGGCAACCATTTCTTAAGCAGCTACCTGAGTGTCAGGTGTCATGCCAGGGACTGGGGAGATAAAGAGGCAGCCAGGAGGGATTTCTCAGGGTGCTGAGATGGCCTGTGGAGGACCTGTGCAAAACCCTCTCTGACAGACTGGTGACCAATGAGGGAGCTGCTTGCCCCGCATTTACTGAGCGCACTGCGGGGCCACGCCCTAGGCTACACACTCAGACTTGAGAAGTGAGTGAGTCTAAGGGGGTCTGTGCAACGTGTATGTGCGAGATTTATGAAACCACAGGAACCATGGTACAGTCAAGGTCATTTGAGGCCCTGAGGAGCACAGGAGGAAGCACACAGCACTGCCTGTGGCCTAGGGAGGTGTGATGAGTTTGATCTGAAATGTCCCCAAGACTTTCCCAAGTCCAGAAGCTGAGGAACTCGTGCAGGCATCTACTCCGACTAGCGGGTCCATGTCCAGAGTCGCCAGGCATTGCGCACCACACGGGACAGGCTCCTTTGTGCTTCACCTTCACCCTGAAGCTCCGGCCGCTCTCCCGTTTCACACACGCGGAGACCGCAATCAGATGGGACAGCAGGGTGAGGCCACATGATTTCAACTCCAAGAGCAAAATCCGGATCCTTTCCGACAGGTATCAAAGTCATGGGGGAAGGAGGAGGCAGGTCGTGAAGAACCCGGCTACATCAGATTAAACAGATTTTCTTTCATATTAGAACTGCAAGCCCTGAACCACAGTGTCTTTCCCCACCTTCCAACCCAGCACGGCCAGACTCATAGGCAGATTCTAGGGCTTTGCAATTTAGTTTAACCACACTCACCAGATACACCCTGGCTTCACACCCTCAGAACCAATGGGCTTCCTTTGACACATGGCCTTTCCTCTAGGGTTTTAGTGGTCTGTGTTGTCTTTTCCAACTTTGAGTAGAGTTGAGCAGAATCACTTTCACAGAGTGAGTCAAGCTGGGGGCAAACCATTTTACCAAACGCGGGCCATCATTTTAAGTGTGTCTCAAGACAAACGTGTGGGAGGATCTCGAGGACCATTTAACATGGTTCCAACATTTAATGATCTTTCAAAATCAATACAATAATTTTAGACTTACCAGTTGTTTCTCTGGAGACCGTTTTATGATGATAAAGGACTGTTTCACACCACAACTTTGTCCCCTGCTGAAGGGACCCACTCACTCGCCATAACAGCTACGCAGGTCCCACAAGACTTCCCACTGTGCAGGGAAACACTCCTGTCCCAGAGCATTTCACAGCGCGCGCTACCTGTGACCATCACAGGGTTGATATGCTCAGCACAGACACGACGGCTGCCATGTCCGCTGTCCCTTAGCAATGTTTTACGTCTGACAACAACCAACAGAAAGACTATGGAAGGTGTTTGTATGGCCTCTAGCTAGCTCCAGTCAACCTCTGCCCACGCATTCCTTTCCAGTGACACTGGCATATTCTGCCAGTGGGTATGGCCGGTTATGTCTGCTCCTCATGAATGGATTTTCAAGAGCTAGAGTCCCCTGCAAGTAGCTCTGTCCAAGAGGGACCCAGAAAGGGCCAAGAAAACTGCTCCTGAGAACCTCCAGAAGACCTGAGGCTCCTCTTCAGGAAGCGAGTCTCGCGCATCGCGTGGAATAGCGTACAGATGAGCAGAGGCCCCGATGCCCAGTTCACCACGGCTTATGTGAGTGCCCGCGCTGAGTGTCTGCTTTTAATTCGATTCACTATGCAAGTGGTCTTGCCGAGGCTGTGGCTGTCAGGCTCTCCCTAATTTATCTAGACTCACTCTTCCCATGCTTTGCCCTCGCAAAGTGTTGTTTGCCCAAAGCACAATGGTACAGTTATTTTCTCCTGTGGAACAGGCAGCTCTAGGCACTAACTTCTTCCCATTGTCTTCCGCGATAGGCTTTTCTCTTCAGTCCAGCCAGCGCGTCAACACACCTCAAGGCCGCTGGAGAATGCATGCTCCCCAGTAGGTGGGTAGGTAGTGGGGCGACCGGAAGTCACTGCATGAGGATGGGAACTTGGCTCCCTGAGCACCCCATAAGGAATTAGGATGCTATGGATCCCTGTGGCGGGGGATGACACAGGAGAGTAGGGCGTGGCAAAGCTGGCTGGGAAGCAGGTGTGACCTGTTCATTGCAAAATCCCAGGCACGGGCAGAGAATAGGCCCCAGCGGGACGGCCGAGGCTGGCAGCAGCCAGAGGTATGGGCGACAAAAGGAAGGCTGTCGCTTCTGCACGGCGGCCTCCCTCACGCGCTGCGGTATAGCTCTCTTCCTGCTTTTCCTTCGTTCAGATCTGCTCCATACAACCTGCTTCTTTTCCTTCCTTCAAGCAAACTTTGCTACCATTTATGTTTGCTTTGCTTAGGTCATCAGGAATCTAGAAACCAGAAGGAGATTCCAGCACCCCAAAACCCAGGGACATTTTAAACTTTTCCTTTTTTCGTTTAAATTTTTATTTATTTGTTTGCTACAGGGTCTCAGCTCACACTCATAGTGATCCTCCTGTCTCAGCCTCCCCAGTGCTAGGATCACAGGCATGCATCACCATTCCAGGTTTCGGGGTCAGCTCAGCATGCAGTTCCAGGGATTGAACCTGGGTCTCTTCAATTGCCAGTCAGGTGCTTAAACCACTGAGCTATCTCCCCAGCCTACGTTTAAATTTTTCAATTGGTCCTTTTACTATTTTATTATTTAGTGCAAACCTCATTCCACAAGCAAAATCCACTCCGTGCCTGTTTTCCTAATGTTTTACTGGCTGACCTTCACCTTGTCTGTTTGAGTAACATTTACGGCTGCTTTCAAGATATTGCAGCACAGTTTTATAGTTGCAACGAACACCACCTGGCATGCAAAGCCAGAAAATTATGCTATCTGGACCTTCACCATGTAGGTCACAGAAGAAAAAAAAAAAAGGAATACAATGCTCAAATAGCAGAGACCTGGCATTCATACCCCATCAGGTCCAGAGAAGGGAAGAGGAGGACTAGGCGACTTAGGGAAGTGAATGATTTTTAGGCAAGAGCAACAGGCCCTTGGGGAAACAGATGGGCGGTGTAACAGCTTGCGACGAAGCCTGGCTGGAGGTGGTTAGGGTAGCAGTCTATTTTCCCTGATTAATGAAACTTCTGAGCAGGGGACAAGGATAGCTGGGTTCTCCTCAGCAGAGGAGCTGTCCTCAGGCAGCGGGGGGGCTCAGAGTCAGCCTCTCCCCACCTTTGCTCTTTCTAAAGTCCTCAGTTTACAATAGCCAGTGGAGGACAGCAGGAAGTGGGGGTGGCAGGACCAGAATTCTCTCAGCTGGAGAAACGTGTCCCATCCTGAAGCAGCCATGCAGCAAGCATGCCATCCACAACTTGGCATTGTGCACCTCTACGGCTGTTCTGTCTGCCTACTCCTGAGTAGTAAGTACCTGCTACTGCTCTGTCAGTACCCTGAATTCCCCAAATTCTCTGTGTAATATTGGGTACAAGAAGCGCATGCTCGGGCTTCCCCGAGTATTTCCTCACATGCTGTGTGGAGTGTGGGTCCAGGCCTCTCTCCAGCTACATTTTCTGCCGTGCAGTCCTAGTTCTGAGCAGAGCAGGGGCCACCTGAAGATTTCCAGTGGACATCTTTGAGTGCAACGCTAGAGCCTCAGGGGCACTTCCGACCATTCCGCCAACCCCAGGACACGGGCCTTCGTCTTGGGGCTACTCCATGCCCCTGGGACTTACCCACAGCCGACAGCAATGCCCATAGTTGGAGGCAAATCCATTTGGGTCAACAGACGTTCAACTGACTTCGACCGCAGTTTTGCATGTGTTTGAAAATTCACTTCAATACTATTTTATTGCATATAAATTTGTTTTCTTCCTCCAGAGAAGTTGCAGTAGTTTTCTTTCCCTTTTTAAGAAAAAAAAGTGCTCCATTTTGATGGTGCCAGGGATCAGACCCGGGCCTCGTGCATGCCAAGGACACACAGGCGCTCTCCCAGCCTGGCTCCCTCGCCTCCTAAAAGTTAAGAAAACGCAAAGAGTTCACCTTTCATTCATTCAGAGTTAGTTTAAAAGTGTCACTTCACAGAGGTTCTACGATGTCACATTTCCCGTCCTGAAGCTTACATTTTGTGGTGCATGCATGCCAGCGTGTAATCAAAATGGGCATCAATGATGCTCAGGCCACAGGATTCTGAGAGGAAAGAGACTAAGAGACAGCGAGGTGACCACGAAACCCCTTCATGTGTGTTGGGAGCCGCAGGCAGCCAGGAATTTGATCAAGTGTGTTTAGGTGGGACCGGGCCACCCTGCCTGGAGCAGAAAGCTACCCCAGTGCTGAGAAAGACATCCCGTTGAGAAAAACATCTTGTCTGGTTCAGGCCAGCTATTGGTTGCTGGGTAGCTTTGTGTCATGGGATGCAAACTTTGTGGAAGTATAAATAAAGGATCGTTTCTGTGTGCGTGGAGTTAGTCTCGCCCAGTAGGCAGACTGGCGACCACCTAGCCCAGCTTTTCGTCTTGTCTATCTTTCTTATTCCTACAGTTCAACTCCCCAGGGTTGAACCATTCACAGTAACATCAAGGGATCTCTGCGTTTACAGATCCCTACACATGTGATGTTTAAGTCACCTGCTTACAAGATTAAAAAGGCCTGGATACGGACAGTGGCTCTGCCACTACCTGGCCGTGAGACCCTGAGCAGGATGCTAAGCCTCTGGTCACCTCGGTTACCTCAACTGTACACTGGGGCTGAGGGGCGTCACAGGACAGAGCAACTCCTGCCTCTCTGCACCTCCATGTGTGCCCCTGAAGCCCATGTGTTCTGAGGCCTGTTCCCAATGCTCCAGTGTTAACGGAGGAGGGTCCCTTGTGGAGCAGTGGGCTAATGTCCCATCACGGGAGTGGGCTTCTTACCTGGGAAGCAGGTGTGGTTCTCTCTGCTCCCCCTGGCTCCCTTTCTCCTGCTCCCCCACCCCCAAAGCCAGGGAAGTACAAATTATCTCAATGTCACTTTTCACAAAACATGGGCACCGTGTCATTGTGACCACAGCTAGGCCTATCACGCAGATCATGTGGTTATCTCACTGTTAATACTGGAAACAACCGAAATGTATTAGCTGAGAGTAACTGAGCCCAGAGTTAGCACATGTAGAGAGAGAATTCCACACAACATCCCCTAACAGCCAGCAAGCTTACACACAATGATCAATGTCCACACACAAAAACAGGAACACACATACACACACACATGAAAATAACATGCATGTGAGCCACCTGAAAGAAAGGTCTCTACTAGTGATGCTTGGACAGGAAATCATGTCTGCCTCTCGCGTTCTGAACAACTATGACAAAGACAACATTACGCGATGCATTAAGTATTGTAAAATAATAACTATTATTATTATTTTAAAAAAGAAAATACCACACATGCTGGGAAGGCTGAGGCAGTAGGATTGCTGTGAATTCCAAGCCAACATGAGTTGCATAGTGAAACCCTGTCTCCGAAAGTAGGTCAGTCAATCAATCAATCAATCAATCAATGATACAGAGGTCCAACTGTACACTGATTCTAATTCTGAGCAAATCCTTCTGTACCTGGTTAGACATGAGGTGGGGGTCAAAGAGCATGGAGAATGTTTAAATTATATATATATAAGCATTCTCCATCTCCATGATAAAAGACCCGCTCACTGAACGCCCCGGAAGTCCGCCGCTCCACGCGCGCGAGCGCGCCCACCCCTCTGCCCCTGCCGCTTTCTGAGCAGCTCTGCAGCTCCTCTTCCAGGGCTGTCTCCGTTTGTGCCATCCTGCCTAGCTCCATGTCCTGGGCTGCTCCCAGACGTTTCCTTTTCATGGTCATCTTGACTTCCTGGACAAGCCCGCAGACGCACAGTGACCGAGCTGGTGGATGGAGGAGGGCAGGGAGGGCATCCTGGAATGTTTGTATTCGACAGAAACTCCCAGAAACATCACCTGAAGCTGCTTCACGACGGTTGCCTGCACCGCAGGGTTCCCTTACGGGAGGCTCCGTGCCTGCGCCTTGCCAGCAGGCCTTCCTCTTGAGCTGCCTCCCAGCTGAGGTCACACTCTGGGGCGGGTCATCTGGCTGGTCTCCTCCCAGTGGCCCACATCGGCCTTCTCCTGCTCCTTTTCAAGACAGTCGCCTTCTTGGACCGTCTGGACAGGGAAACAAACCACCTGCCTCCGCGTCCGTGCTAGCCTCTGCCACAGTGCCCTCGCCCTCCCGGTCCTCACAGTTCCTGCCTTCCTCTTCCGGGGCGCAGTGGAAGGGAAAGCACACAGGAGTCAGTCTCTTGAGCTGAGCTTTCTGAAAAGGGGAGTTTTTACACGTGGGGAGAGACGAGGCCCAGCAGGGGAGAGCGGAGCGAGACGCGCTCGGCGCGCACACGGCTCCCACAGAGCGGCTGGCAACACGCGCGCTCAGGTGCAGACTCCTGGCCTGGCCGGGCCCCTAGCCCCTTCGCTGCTGCGCTGGTGGTGTCTGAGGGCGCCTGGCGGCTTCGGCTTTGCAAGAACCTCACCTCCTCCAAAAGCTCCTCGAACAGGAGAAGCGAAGCAAATGAGAATCACCTACGTTCTCTGCTGGGCAGTCCTAGTTCTCAGCAGAGCAGGGGCTGCCTGAAGACTTTCCGGTGGACATCTTTGAGTGCAGCACGCCTCCTGAGCACCCTTCCCACGCAGAGGCTGGCAAGGCGCTGCACCGAAGGCACCGCTGTCCTCTCTCCTGTGGCAGCCCTGGCCTGGAGAGGTCCGGGCAGTGTTCTGGATCATCTCTGGGAAGAGCAAAGCTGAACCTGCGCTGCCCCTGCCCACTAAACTGTTCTTCAAAGAACCCTAAGAACTCGGGGTGCCATCTGGTCAGTGCTCAGGACACCGCTGGGACCTGCACTGAAGGGCGAGGCTGACACCAGAGGAGAGAGGCACGCACCTGGCGCAGCGAGGTCCGCACCTTGCTCCGCTCTCGCCCTCGGCAGGACGGGCACCCTCTCTGGGAAGCGAAGCGGGCCTGGGAGAGCATTTCGTGTCCTTTGCCCCGAATCTAACATGTGCCAGGACCCAGGACAGGTCCACGGCCCAGCTGTGGCCCTGAGTGGGTTGCAGCTGCCGCCCCAGGAAGCGGACAGTCCGGCAGCCCTAGACTCCTGTCTACCTCACAGATGAGGACTCCTGGTCCGGGAAGGTGGGCGCCTTCCTCAGGATCAGAGGCTGTAGTCACAGAGGCGGTGCCCCAGGGGTGTCTGGCCAGCTCTCCCCTCTCTTCCAGTTCACGGCCTGCCACAGAGCCCCACCTCTTCCACAGAGACCCACAGGAGGGTGGAGAAAAAAAAAAAGAAAGAAACAAACAAAATGCAATCGTCTCCCAGATTTCAAATAAATTACTTTTAAACATCCAATAAACCTGAAACTCTCATTTTCACAACTTTTATCTGTCAAATAGAAAATACTCTAAAACCTAAAAAGTGCTATGGTTTGTCAGGTATTTTTACTGACCCAAATGCCACTGCCATCCACCTTTATTTCGGATACAAGAAGACCAGAGAGGTTAGTGTAACTCCCACATGAGCACTGCGGGAGCCCCTAGAGAACATCTTCAGCATGGTGAGCCTTCGGACACAGGACACAGACTGATATCCCAACCCCAAACTCATGCCTCAGGACCTGGGCAGGCTGCAAGCGCCAGGCCTCAGCTCTCACGGGCTGACAGCGGCTGTGAGAATCCCTAAGGACGTTGTAAGGCAAGGCGCCACCGTGCGCAGAGCGAAGGCGCACCCACCACAGCACTGCAGCCTTTCTCAGGCTCACCCCAGGTTAACCACTTGGACAACACCTCAACACGTGCCTCGATGAACTGCTGCAAGAGCTTCCATGAATGGAGCGCATAGCAGCCTGCAGCCTGCCCGCAAGGGACGCGCTAGTCTCCCGCGCCAGGCCCGTCTCTCTCGCTTACTGTTTACCTGGTGCTGTTGACCCTGGCAAGAGTTCCGTGTCCCTGCAGGACCCAGGTCAGGTCGGCACGACTTCACACGGTGACCCAGGCCGAGGCCTCACAGGAGAGCTGCCGAGCAGAGAATTCCCTGATCTGTAAGGAAGCATCACCCAAAGAAAGGAGGAGAACTGATTGTCCTGAAGGAAAGCTTTCTCTCCTCATTGTTAAATATGTACTTACTGGTGCTAGAGGTCATTAAGTTAAAAAAAAAATTAAGAATATGCATATATAAAAAGCTGTGAGGGCTGGGAAGATAGCTCCATGGCACGAGCACCAGGCAAGTGCAAGATTGTGAGTTCAAGCCCTGGCTCCGCAAAAAAAAAAAAAAGCAGTGAACTCAAATTCTGCTACCCAGAAATAGCTCCCAGGAGCGTTCTGGTGTCTCTGCACTTCTGCTTTGTGCTATGAATTGTTAAGCATAATTGAGCTCGTCCTGCACGCCGCGCGCTATGTCCCCCAAACCGTCCTAACACCAGCACGCACCCCGTCGCTGCAGCCCTTCGCACACCCTCCCTGGCTGTAGGGATCATTCTGTCCTAAATTTCGTAACCATTTGTTCTACTGAACTCCCCCAGTGAGCTTTTAAGCTGTCAGGAGCACGTGAGATTCCTGAGCATCCGGGTCCAGCCATGGGCCGCCTGGGCCTCAGCAAGGCCACTTCCACCAGGCCTGGTAATGCCATGCGTGCTCCTCCCCAAACGCCAGCAGCCGGGGAGTCCTGCCGTGTGAGAGACCAAGTTTCAGTCCCTCTGGTCAGCCGTTGCAGCGCCTCCTCTGAGATAAATAAAACCACCCTGGTGAAAACCCTGCTGCCCATAGTATGCCAGGGGCATTGTTGGCACCTCCTGCCTCAGTGGCTGGCTGCCGCAGGCCCGGGTGAAGGGAGCGGCGTCTCGCCTCCTTCACCCCCCACGGCCTATTTCTGTAGCCTGGTCCCATCCTCGCCGGACTCCGCCTGTAGCAGGCTGCTCAGTGAAACCCACTTTTCCACCGATGTATCTTGCTCATTTCATTTTCCTTTCTTGAAAGGAAAATGGCAGAAGGAGAGGAGTTCAACAGAAAAACATGTGCAGTAGATCCTTCCCCAGGAGACGCAGCGTCACGCTGGGTCCTCTCACGGTTCTGCATCGCTGGAGGAACCTCACCCAGCAGCACAGACTCAAGGCCAAACCTGGGCACGGGGCAGCAGAATGCGGTAAGCAGCAACCCCGCACCGCCCTCGCCATTCACACAGATGAGCAAGGGCTGCCAGGAAACAGAGGCGGCCGGCAAAGCCAAGCCGGCGCTAGTGGAGTTCTAGGCACAGGCACTGAAAGTTTGCAGACTCTGTGCTGAACAGCAGTGAGAACCAAGAGCAGAATGTGTCACGTGGAAAGGCGGGGCTGACCTGATGGAAAGGGAGCGGGCACAGCCTGCCGGTGCACAGCTGCTGCTCCTGCGCCTGCCTCGGGCACAGGGCAGGGCACGTGCAGTGGAAGAGCTTCCTGCTATACAGTCAGGAAGGACAGAGAAGGCGGTTGCATGGAGCGTTCAGGGGTGAGAGGACCATGACCAGAGTCCCAGATCCCAACAGTAACAACTATGGTCGCCGCCGCTCCTTCTTGCTGAGTCCATGAAGCAGACTGAGAACAGACTCAGCAGCAGCGGCAGCAGATGTCTCCGCAGGCCTGGGGCAGTCCAGCCTCCGGAGCATCACTGGGCCACTCACGAATGTCCCAGCACCGCAGGGCCCAGGTGTCAGCCCTGCGCCCAGAGCCTGCCTGGAGCCTCACAGAACACCCAGGCCAGGTAGGTCATGGCCTCCCACACCTCCCTCGGGTAAAGGTATCCCCTCCACACTGTCCTCGTCCCTGGGACCACGTGCTGACCACCTGGACCCCAGCTCCAAAGCCCAAAGACCTCTTGTCTCCTCTAGGCATGGCTCTCCAGCTGCCTGAGCACAGCACCTTGGGCCCCTTGTCTCACCTGCCGCTTCCTGGATGCAGAATCCCTGGCACATAACAGCTCAGCCCACTTGACAGCCTGGCCACACACAAGTACTTATGCTGCACACGCTGCTCTTCCTTTCTTCCCCTCCCCAAGGAAGGGTTTCACGACCCCTGCACTGGTCACGCCTGGCCACCAGAGGATGGTGGGGACCCACTTTGTCTATGAAGAAGTGTGATCAGAGGATACTGAATGTTTGAAGTTTAAAAAAGTTCTCCCCACACACTGTGGTGAGTCCCCAAGTGCTCGCCTCCCCCGACACCCACATCTCATCCTGGCTGCCACTTCCCGAAGCAGCCATGCGTTCCCATCCAGTCCCACGGCCGTGAGCAGAAGCTCAGCAGCAAACGCAGAGGACGATGCTAAGTCACCTGGACCTAGAGCCTGGGCATGCTTGAAACACAAGCGCCCTGCCCGCTCTAGCTGGTGTCGGCCCTCCCCCTTTTTCACTTTTCAATACTGGTACAGGGGATTGAACTCTGAGCCTTCACACTGAGCTGCATCCCAGTCCTTTCTTAAAATATTTTTAGCATGAGGTTTTGTTAAGTCACTGCATTACCCAAGCTGGACTCGCACTTGCACGCTCCTGCCTTGGCCTCCCAGAGAGTCGGGGTCATAGAAGTGAACCACCGCACAGGGCTCAGACCTCATTTCACAGGAGCAGGAACTGTGGCCTTCCACCACATGACCCCAATGCTGCACCCCTCCACGCCTCGGAAGAAGCAGAGGAGTCACTCTAGGTCATGCTTCTCTGCGAAGCCCTTGCTGATGGAGCTGTTCCAGAACTCTCCTTGCTGGTCTGGACTGCATTTACTTCACGCTGCTCCATGACTTCAGGGACACGTGGTTCCATTACGAGTGTTGTTTTGGAAAAGAAAATACTTAAAATTCAAACTTTGAACCTATGGGTCTGTAGCCCGGAAGACCCACAGATGCCGGCAGACTTCAACTGCACCGAAGAACTGCAGCCCAGACAGTGTCTGAGCTTCCCGCCGCAGCTCCCTCCCTCCCTCCCTCCTGCTCTTTCTTTCTGTCTGTCTGTCTGTCTGTCTGTCTGTCTTCCTTCCTTCCTTCCTTCCTTTCTCTTTCCTTCCCCCCTCCCTCCCTCCCTCTTTCCCTCCTCCCCCTCCTTCCTTCCCAACTTTCCTTCATCTGTAAGACGTCATCTCCCTATATTGTCCAGGCTGACCTCACACTCATACACCCCAGCAGTCCCCCTGGCCCAGCTCCCCACATAGCAGGCCTTGTAGGCATCATGCCTCGCTTGGCCTGGGTTTCCCTTTACCTGCAAAATTCCACTTACCCGTTACAAATCAAGTAAGATAATGTATTTCCTTAATAAGGCAATAAACTTTCAAACCAGGAATTTCATCATCACCAATAGCAGTACTAGCTATACCTCCATAGACCTTGTCTGTCCTAACTGGCTTGGCCTTTTTAAAACTAGTTTCCTTCTATCCTAGGCTGCATGTTCAAAAGACTTAAGGTGCCCCAAAGAAGACAGAGACAAAGATTACCTCAATGCCATGTTTAACCAACAGAAGGCAGTACAAGGAAAAAAGACCCATTGGAATAGAAAAGTAGCCCAAGTAAGGGTTCACTTTGTAGTCTAAGCTATGGCAAATGTCACACTAAGATTGGTCGGCAGTGCCAGCGGGGCAGCGTAGCACATCATTTCCTCCATCATAAATAGCCAAGATCATCATTTCAACTTGTTAAACAGCCCTGAGCTCTCAACTTGCCTGCCTGGCTGATACAGTGATTCAATAAATATACAAATGAATGAATGAATGGATGAATGAATGAATGAATGAATGGATAGATGACATGAATGCATGCCAAGTCCATGAATATGCATCAAATTTGTCCATGAATATGCATCTAATTTATCTCCTATCCTATTGAATTTAACTAAGTTCAATTAGGTCTTGAGTATTTCTAGCACAACTGACGGTAGCGTTTCAGCCTTTTTGTTAGAGACGATATGTGGCTGCATACCATGCACAATATAAGAACTCAGAAATGCTTCCAGATATTTAGAAATGTCCTCAGTAATTCATGGCTGCTGATAGCCCGAACACGGCTATCAGGACAGGATAAATTATCAGCTTCCACACGAGTCTGGTGAACAGAGCTCTAACCCACATTCATCTGAAGATGTTCTCCTCTGGCTATTGTGAGGGTTACCACATGCTCAGGGTCAGGTAATGTTACTTTCCTGGACTGTTTTAAGCTTCAAATGAATGTCTACTTGCTAAACAATCTACCGGTAATATCTCCAACCGCCCACTGCGGTGCCTCTCACAAGGGAGTATGTCAGTATTTCAGCTTCCAAGCTGAGAGACAGTAGGTCCCACCTACAGAGACAAGGAGAAGCTGCTCCAGTAATATCATACAAGAACTCCTCGTGGTCACAAACAGGAAGGATCCAACCAAAAGCAGTCAGCTTGCCGAGAGCTCAGCACCTTGTGTCCAGAGAGAGAAAGTCAGAGACAAGAACTCGCTGGTGGAATTCAACCATTAGGGATGCTGAATTGGACTGAACAGGCCACCGTAGGAAGGTCTGAGTTAACATAACCGGCTGTGGTTTCTGTGGCCAGAGGACTATGCAGTGATGTGCCCGGGAGCTGGGCAGGCAGTACCAAGAGGGGTGGTCACAAAACTTTCCTAGCAAGGCCGGTCTTGAGAAGTAAGTAATGCTGGCAGCCAGCACGCATGCGTGTGCGCGTGCACACACGCGCGCGCGTGCACACACACACACACACACACACACACACTCATTCATGCACACAGACATGATAATACATATGTATATATTTTGTTATTTTATTTCTCCTGGTAAACTTAATAAAGGAAAAGCTGGCTCCATAGCTTGCAGTCACCTGCAGGGGTCTCAGTGGGGTCTCCTCAGGCATCCCCACCTCCTACACTATCAGTCAGCCGCTCCCCAGCACCAGGCCTTGCTAACACGTACTAGGGAAGTACCCCGTCCTTTCTGTTTTCCTTTGTTTCCTTCTTTCCTTCTGTCTTTCTTCTCTCTCCTCCTCCTCTTTTCCTTTCTTCTTTCTTTTCTTTTTTTTAATTTCCTGGCTTGAGAGCACACCAAAACTTGAAGAAGGAAAAAAAAAAAAAAAAAAAAAAAAAAAAAAAAAAAAAAAAAAAAAAAAAAAAAAAAAAAAAAAAAAAAAAAAAAAAAAAAAAAACTAGAAAGCCTGAAACGGCTTTACAGTCACAACCAATTCTTCTCAAATAGTTCGCAAACCTAGGCCCCCTCATTTGGACAATTACAGCCAAAGAAGGATCTAGTTTCAAAGGGCAGCTGCTCATTTGAAGTGGGATAAGCATGATTCTTTTTTTTTTTTTTCAATGAGAAAACAGTGATGAATGGAACAGAAAATAAAGATATCTTTAAAGTTAAACTGAAACAATGTTTTAATTCGAGAAGGTCATCAGCTTGGAAATATTACCCAGAGAGCGTTTAAGTCACAGAGAGGAGCTGTCAGACCATCTTAAGTGACTGCAAATGGGAAGCGTGTTCTAGAGATGGCTTGGAGCCCAAGTCAGCTCTGCCTAGCTGCAGAGGAATGGGGAGAGGCAGAGTGAACCCCAACATGCAGCCCCCCACGTGCAGTGCAGTCACCTCCTTTGTCAGGCCCACAGAAAGGGTGACAACGGTCTTTCCAACTTTCAGCAACAAGAATGGATCCTACACAGCAATCATATTTGAATTCTTCCAACCTTGTGCTATTACTTTGCAAACTAAACCAAACAAAATGATCTTCAAAACCAAACCCAGTGACAGCCATGCAAATATCTTGCTTTATCAAAATTAATTGGATGGAGAACAATGAATTTGCTTCCTTTTCTGTTTGCATATTATGTTTTGATTAAAATTTTGCTAGCTGAAGGGAAACAATACTCAGTATTGTCCTTCCATATGTAATTTTTCCTAAACGTATTTTTAAGAACATAATATGTAAACATACAACTATGTATCTCCTTTGAAGTCTTAGTGCAAGAAAAAAAAAATTGTGAGATATTTTAAGAAGTTAATTTGTCTTTTTGGTCTAGGATGCTTAAGTCTTCTTTACCACAGAACCGTTCATATATTACCCTCCACTTGTTCCCACTGGCTGGGCTGCATATTCTCGGGGAAGCATCTTTATCATCTGTCTCCAAAACCCCTCGGTCCTCGTGTGTCCCTAGGCCAACACCCTGAGCTATCGTAGAGCCAGGGCGGCAGCTGTCCTGTGCCATCCACACCCATACAGGCTACAGCTTTAACAGGAAGGATTCCTGCCTTTCCTCTGACTTTCATTTTAAAAATTTAGGAGCTGAGAAAGACTTTGTAGGGCCTGCTAAATAGCTCAGCAGATTGAACCACCTGCAAGCAGGTGCAGGGCAGAGGGTTTGATCCTCAGGCCTGCCATGCTGGCCCTGCCGCCAGGTGTGCTGAGAAGGCAACTGAGGCTGGGCATGGTGGTATGCACCAAAATCTCAGATCCTGGGAGGCTGAAACAGGCGGATCACCCCATGTCTGATCTGGTAATGAGACCTTGAACACTCTTTAGACCCTTCCCTAAAAATGCAAAAAAAAAAAAAAAAAAAAAAAAAAAAAAAAAAAAAAAAAAAAAAAAAAAAAAAAAAAAAAAAAAAAAGAGAGAGAAGAGAAGAAAAGAAAGAAAGAAAGAAGGGAAAAAAAGAAAGAAAGCCCCTGCAGAAGGGCAGCCCCAATCTGTGACATGAGACATTCTCTTTTGTCACAGAAATGACTGACTTTTTAAATCAGCTTTAGTGTTGTGCTGTATTATTTACTTTAAGGAAATAAGTCAGGAGTCTCGCAATGACTTTTGAGTCATTTGCCTTGCAAATGCCTTTTAAAGAACCAATTAAGAATACTGGTAGCTAAAAAAATGGTGACTAATTTAGCTTTCGTTTTTTTTTTTTTTAATTATGTAAACCATTTTCTGTAGCCAACTGCCTGAGAAGCTCCAGCCCGCTTTACATCTTCCCCCTACATGGGCTGGCATTGACTTAGTAAGCAGAAGTTGTCACATGCACAGAAAGTGATTAGCGACCCTCGCTACTCGACATGAGGCAGTCCTAAAACTCCCATTTACCCCCCACTGAACCAATATCTTAACTCATTCTGGAACACTCAAATGAGGGTTTCTCCAGCAACTAGCGTAAGTGAAAATGTGCGCCCTCGCGCTGCAGAATGCGACAAATTTGATCACAAAGGAAGATGAAAGCAGGCGCCCTGATATGAGCTCAAGACGCTTTCGGTGGAGGGAACAGCCTGCATCCATAACGTTTTATGATGCTGAAGGAGACAGCGGCAACGTAATTTCACTTGTGTGGCTCACTTACAAGCAACGCAAATGCAATCTTGCTGATTGCATTTAAAACAAAGGGCTGAATCTGTTCATTTATAGGGCGGGCCCACAGTCATGCAAAAATCATGCTATCCACACCCAGTGTGGAGCACAAAGGAAGCAGTCTGGTCCCCCACCTTCTGCAACTCCACAGAAAGAAAAACGACCGCGTTAAGGTGAACCCAGGACTGAGCCAATATGCTTAACAATACGGCTTCTCAGTGCCCTCAACAGAAAGCAAGCTCAACTAGGGGAGTAATCATTCTCTGAGGTTGTTCAAGCCACACACCAACATGTCTGGCGTTTTATTTGGTTCTGAGGCTGTCAGAAGAGCACCTGCTTGGTGAGACCTTCCTTGTCTGTGGGTGCGGGTACACGTGTGGACCCATGCATATCTGCATGTCAACAATGCAGAGAAGCACCTTTCTGTGGCTAGAAAGACTGCCATGGCCAGCGCATGCACTGGCTGGACTCCTCACAATGCCCATTTGATAAACACTACCGCCGACCAAGTGAGGTCCTGAGCATTCCAGAGCTACTATTTTTAATCATCACCAAAAACTAGAGTTTTCATTACATAATTTTCTCATCATGAAGCTCAACAGTCCAGGGAATGCAAGGTTCTACAGTTCCAACTAAATTCAAAGTTGCTGGCAGATACTGTCTCTGACCTTCCAGAAAATGAAGGGCCCTGGAAGAATGGCTTTATGTCCAGCTACCAAACCCCAGCATTTGGCTGGGGCCACCTAGCTAACAGATCTGTAGCACCTTTGGAAAAAGTGGTCACGGCCAAAACCATGGCAAATCCAGCTGCCGTTTTATCAGGAAGAGGTTCAGGGCTGTACCTGCCACTTGCCACTTGCCACTTGCCACTTGCCACCTGCCACAGATCCCTTTCCACAAGGGAAACTGCATGTCTTTCACAATGCTCCTCAGAGTATGAATGACATCATGAGTTTCTCAAGCCTAATGAGGAAGACACACTTTGGTGGCCCATCGGGCAGTGCCCATGCCAGCTGTGGCCAACAGATGCAATTTCCGGAGCTATGGCACCACCTCTTCAGCTGGTGCTGTTCTCCACACGAGTCCCTCCTACACAGGGGTCCCACTGAGGTCCTCCCTGCTCTTGGACATTCGGCCACCAGCCAGTCTCAGTGCTACACTCATGTTGAACTTGGAAAATGTGCCAGGCTAATGAGTCCAGCCTTTCATCTTTCCAGCTCCACGCAGAAAAGGCCTCAAAGCGCATGGCTTAGCTCGTTTCCACACAGAGGGCCAGAACCATGCAATCTACCCAGCATGCACCACTCTCCACAGTGAACCAGGCAGCCTTCCTCCCGCATAGCCAGGCAGAAGCTCACGTACAGCCCACGTGCATGTCTCTGAGGAGGCAATGGCAGTGTTTCTGGAGCCATCGGGCCAGGAAATGCTGCCAGACCTGAGGGAACCAGGGCACACAGACCAGGAGGAGCAATGCGAGCAAGTGGGATCCTGGGGCCAAAGGCAGCTGCTGATTCTGCACGAGCTTCTCCACAAGGCTCCCCTCTCAGAGCCTCCTCCTCGGAAGTGAGGAGGAAAACCAGAGCCATGGCCTCTTGGAGGGGCCTGGTCCATAAGCAGCCTGTGGGAAAGAATGCTAGAAAGCGCCTGAGTGGACCTCAGAAACCTCTGAGATGCGATCCTGAAGAAGCTCTCCCCGCTTCTCCTAGTCAGCCCCACCTGTCTCACCCCAAAGCGCCAGCTGCCTAGGGACCCACAGCCCACGACAACGGGCCCTAACGGGACACCCTGTATTCTGGGCGATCGTGCCATGCCGTGCCGTGTGGCTGCCATGGCACGTGCTCAGAGCTACTCTAGGCTGGACATTCATCCACAGAGATTCGAGATTCATGCAGGGGTCAGCACTGAGCCATGCATTTGAATCATGGCGTAAGTGGTGCTGCCAAGACCCCTGCCTCCCCACACTCAGCCCAGCACATGCCGGGCCACAGCCTTAAGTTTCCTCTTCTTGTTTTGCCCAGTCCTGACGGAACGTGGGCGGTCTACTTCTGAGCTACTTCCGCAGTCGTATTTATTTCGTATCATGCTGCACAGCACTGTATTGTGGTGTGCTGTACTGTTCTACTTTCTACCGTACCTTTTAGTGAGACAGTGGCTCACGAAGTAGTCCAGCCTGGCCTTGAACTCCTATCTCTGGCCACAGCCACCAGAGCCGCTAGGATGGTCACAGCCATGGGCCAGCCCACTCAGCCCTAACACTCGCAGTGACCCAGATTCCCTACCCACCCCGCCCTCCTGCCCACCTGCTGTCTCCTCTGCACGAGGGGCCCAGGCTCCACCTCAAGCTCAGCCACTCTTCTCTTGGTCGGGGCCTTTTGGAGTACGCATCTTGTTTCCAAGGGAGGGCGTCGAGGGCTGCAGGATTCCCAAGGTGGCCTCGGTCCCCAAAACTAGGACAGCTGTGTCACAGCACAGGGAGAGCAGCGAGTGTCAGCGGCGGCCAGCCGGACTGATTTTCTGGTTCCAGCCCAAGGTGGGAGGACGGGGTCCCATACTGTCCTGCACTCAGGTGCGAGGCACTTCGCATGGCTTCCCAAGATCTTGTGGTTTCCTCTGTAGGTCACATGGGCCACAGAGGCACATGATTTTCCAAATATTTCGTATGCTTAGATGCTTCCCCTAACTGGCCCCAAATCAATCACTCTGCACTGATTTGCGCTCCGACACCACGTGGACTCAAGCCTGGAAACCCGAGCGCTGGCGGCTGCACACCCAGGCGTCCCCAGCTCTACAACAAGATGCTCCACCTTCTGCCAGCAGTGAAGATAGTGCTGAGGTGAACAACGCGCCTACAGCGTCCGAGCCTCCCAGCAAACACCACAGGCATGCCTGACGCACGGATCAGTGAGCTTCACAGCGACCTTGGAAAGGTGATGTAAGCATCTTCCGCAGACAGGTCTCATGCTCCTCAGAGCCACAGGTGCCAGAGGCAGCCTGAGATGCACCACGGTGTTGTTCCCAGGGCCTTACGGCACAGCAGGCACCGCCCCCCCACCAGGTCCCCTAGGTACTCCAAAGCCATGAAGCCATTAACTCTGCAGCTCAGCGCCATCTTCTTAATGACTCGGCACCCACCCTCACCTTTACAAATCCCACCAAGAAGCCCAAGAACGCAACAGGAAGGAGAGAGGCAAAGCGCTCCACAGCAGGCACCAGGAGCTCTGCCATGGGCCCGGCAGGCCTGCACGGGGCAGCAGACACGACGCATAAATCGGAGCAGGCTGTCGGTGCGAATAAACAATTCAGACCTTATCGCACCTCTGCGAGCTGACTCCAATTCATCAAGAACGTAGGACCCGGGTTATATATGGCACCCTCCATCAAGTGAAACATGCCCGTAAATTCCAAATTGTACGACTCAGCACCAAAAATAAATAAATAAATAAATAAATAAATAAATAAATAGGTGGAGCAGCCCCCGCACGTCCTTGCCGCGCTCCCCACACTCCTCCAGGCAGCCTGGAGTCATGCATAATGCAGCACCCTGACTGCTAACAGCAGGCGCGCACCAGATAATTTACACTTGTTTTTATGGACACGAGGAACTGATCTTTGAAGCTGTCCCTAATGAGATTCCGCTTGGCCCTAACAGCATCCTGAGAGAGGGTTCCGGTTTTCCACTTGGCATCCGGTGCATATTTAGAATGCAGAATACAGGCTCATTTAAATTGTGCCTGTGGATTTCCGTGTCTTCCCTGTTTTGAAGACCGATTTCCACGGGCCGAGGAGCACGGACTCCTCAATTACTGAACCCTACTTTACCTACACAGTGTCACTGCTGGCCACTGCAGGTGGTGATCCAAGAGGCAGGGCAAGGGAGGGCCTGCAACTCAGGCCAGCGCCTCAGGGACTCCAGACCTGCATCAGGCCCAGAGACTCAATTAGGTCCCGACCACAGGGCACCCCCAGAACAGCTAATTACACAAAGCTTTCCCAGCACAGCGATGGGACAGGGAGGGCGAGTGCCAAAGTCTGCCCCGCAATTAAAACCTTCCCGTAACCAGAGGCCCCACATGGCCAATTTCACCTTCGCACTCTCTCCCTGAAGTGCTGTCCGCAGAGCAATTCTTTCTTAAGCCGGGCACTTTCCAGCGGGTTTTTCTGGTCCTGAAGTTTTTCGCTTTCATTTCCCATCCTTACAACTCCATCCTGTTCTTAGTCTGAATTTCACTGAAGTCGCCTTCTGAACAATTTCCAGTTGCTCTTAACACCAACATTGTTTCATCACTGCATCTATATGTAACCTAATCACAAACCTCTGTCAAAGCACTCGCTGGGGAAGAGCTCCAAGGGTCTACTATTCCGCGATAGTAAAGTTGTTCCACAAGAGAGTGCAGAAAAAATGGTTTGATCCCTACCCAGTGCGTGACTCCATGAGGATAGGTGACCTGTTTCCGAGTTCCCGACACCAAGGAAGTGCTACGCCACCCAGGCAGGTTCTGCGGTGAGCCGGCAACAGGGCATCTGAATGAAGTTTCATTTTTCTAGCCAGTAAGTCTTAAGCTCCAGTGGGATCGATAAATAAGCATTCTACAAGGAGATAAAGCACTATGCTTTCTAGCACTTCCGTCTTTAGGACGAAGAACAGCATGGGAAAGCAGATCTGCACCGTCAAGGGCATGGCCAAACTTGGATCCTTTCCCCCCACGCTAGAGATGAGTTTACCACAATCGCAGCGAGGGCACAAGAAGACAGGCGGATAACAGAATTAGCCTGGGAGGGTCAGAAATACTCACTCTGAGCCCCGTCCGGCTCTGTCCTCAGAGAAGCCCACGAGGCTGCTCCCAGTCCCTTTTCAAACCCAGGAACAAGGTCAAGATTCAAAGCTCACTCTCAAAACAAATGAAGGATTTCAGCCAAGCGGCATGAACTTCTAATTCCTGCAAGGTCATTTATTTTTTTCGTGTTACTGGGGATTAAAACCAGGGCACTTCTGAGCTACACCTGCGGCATGGGGCTTCACTGTGTCAGTGAGAGTCACTTCACTATGTCCCAGGCTGAGCTTGGACTTGCAGTCCTCCTGCCTCAGCCTCAGAGAGCGCTGGGATGCAGGTCTGCGCCCCGGCTCCCAGCTGCATTTCTATAGAGTGTCTAGCAATGCCCAGCCGTGTGCCGGATACAGGCTGAAAAAAATAAAGAAAAATGGTTGTGTCCATTGCCCTGATGGTTTGTGAAAGGCAGACTTGCCCAGCTGGAAAATGCATTAACCATCAAGGCAGCTGAAGGGAGCGGAGACACAGAGATGCATGAGTTCCGGCCAGGGTGATGGCTGAGGGGACTCAAAGGCAAGTGAGGGGATTCAGAGTGGCTGAGGGGAGCCCTAAAGCTTGGGGGAAAACAGGACCCACAGAGCAGCCACCATGGTCCTGCCGAGCCTCTGTGTCCAGGCTGCAGCTGCCCCAGCTCTCAAAATGCCCTCCTGAACACAAGGACAGTACAGCTGGGTGTTGCGGTGCACTCCCATAAATCCCAGCACTCTGGAGGCTGAGGCCAGAGGATTGCCACAGTTGCAAGTCAACCTGGGCTACAAAGTGAGACCTTGTCTCAAAATTAATTTTGTTTTAAAAAGATAGTTCAGGAGACGCGCCTCAGAAGCAGGCCTTGCAGGGCACCTCCCCCTCCACGTCAGTGCTGCCGAGCCAGACAGCGCTGGGGACCTTGGGAAACAGGGGTGGATGGATCAGCTCCATTGGCCCCAGCCGCTGCCGAGTGCCTGGCTGGCCCCGCACGGTCTGCACAGGCCGTGGAAGCCTTGCTGTCGCCTTGCTGCTCTGCTCACAGGAAACAATTCCGCACTCCCCAGCGGGGCTCGCCCCAGCCAGTCCTGGGGAGGGAGAGCCTGGCTCCTGAGCTCCACTCAGCGGTTCGGTTCAGGGCGAGTGTCTCACCTCTCAGGCTCTAGTCAGGGAACCCCAGCACCCCCAACTTCAAGGGCTTCTAAGGAATGCCCGTGTTCTATCCTCTTCCCAGCCTCACTGATCCACCGGGAGGTGCCGGCTCCCAGGGCCCACTCACCCTCCTGCACCCTCTTGCTCTCACACCAGTTACCTCATCACTCATGTAATACATTCAGGGCTGCCTTTGAATCCCAACGTGTGGCTATCATCTGTGACCTAACGGAGGACACAGGCACCCAGCCCACCCACCTTGGGAAATCCCGTGAGAGGAGGAGGAAAAGGCTCCTGAAAGTAGGGCGTTGGGAGCCAGGCCACATACCCGGGTCAACCCCCGTGTCTGGATTCCTTATGACCACCCCCACCCCCACTTCCCCAGGTCTAGGAAAACTCCCAAGCAGAACTCCTCAGGGGCCTTCCTAACCTTAAAACCTCCCAGGCAAGAACTGAACAAAGTGGGGCTGGGAAGCAGGGCTGCTGGTGCCACAGGTAGGCTGCCCCTGGAGCTGCACGCACAGAAGCCACCATGACAGACAGGATTCTCAACCCAGGGAGTATCTGCACCGCTCGACTGGCTTCACCCACAGCGGGCACTGCACAAGGCTGGCACATTTGCAAGCATGAAGTTCTCCTCTGCAAAGACAGCCTAGGCTGTCCAAGATAACTGTCAGAGGCACAGGCTGGGGCTGGGGCTGGGGCTGGGGCTGGGGCTAGGGCTGGGGCTGGGTCCAGGCGGCGCAACGACGCTGGATGAATGTCTTTTTCATAATTTCCCCCGATGACGTCGTCCTGTTATATTTTTAATTGTGCCCAGATTTCTGTTAGCAACAATCACTGCGCGGCTCCTGCCCCGCACCCCTCCCCCCCGCTTTGTTTTGCACTTTCCTCTGCTGCCTGGGGTCCAGCACCTCCGCACACAGCCTGTGTGTTTATAACGTGACGCTCCCTCCCCGCAGAGAGGGAGAGCTGGGCTGCAAAGCACTAATGGCCAAAAACCTCATTTTCATTCCACACTTGACAAAATAAACACCTCATAAAAGCAGGTGAGCAGAGGGCCTGCTCCGCCTTAACAGCCTGGGGAGCTGGAGCAGCTGACGCCAGGCTCCTGCGCGGGCGAACACTGCAGCGCGGCGGCCACAGCCTTTCTCTCTACCCGGGCTGCCCCTCACCGGCGCAGACCAGGGCTGCTTCCGCAAAGGCCCCTCGGTGCCAGGCCTGGCGGAAGGACAGGCTTGCGCAGAGGCCCGAGAGAGTGTGGTCCGGGTTCCTGGAAGGTCCCGTGTCTCCCTCTTTGGTCCGCAGAACATGAAGCCTCACTTACATGTTGCAGAAAATATTTCAAAACACGCCCCCCTCTTTCTCCATCAAAGGGCAGAATTTATGGTAACAGAAAATTAACAACAAATGACGACCGATGTGAGCACTAAGGTCCCTGTTAGGCTGCCAAGATGATGGGGTCGAATTCCAAGATAAATAGCGGGGTGTGCCGAGGACAGCCATTAACGTGGTGCCGGGTGGAGACGGGTGGGAGCGGGGCGGGGTGGAGGCACCTCGCTGCGCACTGTCCCCCTCCGGAGTTCGGGAGGGTTGCTGAGGAACCTTGCTGAGTGCCCAGCTCACGCATTGCACCCTGGGAAGACATCTCGGTTCTCCTGAGCCGGGCACAGAAGGAGCGGGAAGGAATACCCTGCAACAAGCAGCGTGCGCCTCCAAGCTGCTGCTCTGGGCTGCCCACCCTCGTCCCCTTCTAAGTCTCCTAAGCTCAAATAGGTTTCAGAGCCACCAGCTGTGCCCACAGGGAGGGGTTCGGAACAGAGTGGAAACCAGCTAACCCATGCACGTCAGCCTGCGCCCCAACTCAGGCCGTGTTTCCACGACTCATAGAGTGCCAGGGCATGAAAGCCAGCTGCAAAGAGCCTTGTATTTCTCCAAGGCCAGTGCACAGTTCATTCTTTATCAAATGCATCTAAAAATACAGTGAAATCTAAATCTGAAGAGCTGTATTGCCTGCAAAGGCCTAAAACAGCAAAGTCAGTTTTACCTCATGGATCAGAGTAGGTTCATGTATCACACGCCCCTTTGCCTGCCTTTCCAAAACGCTGTGCTCCCTGGCATGTGGAGTCACTCTGTGTGTCCCCAAAAGTCCCAGGCACAAGTCTGTCTTCTGTCCCAGATGATGGGCCCTGCCCGTGTCCTAGCTTTGCAGCCAAGACCAGGCATATCAGTGAATCCCAGAGAGATCCGTCCCCTCACGGAGGTGCCTGCCGTCTCTCCCACTCACGCATGCAAAGTGAACCTCATCGCCTTCACTGCCGGCCTCCCTCCGTTCATGGCTCTGTGACTGCTGTAAATTGGGTCACTGACGAACACCAGGAGCTGGCTGCTCTTCCCTGCAGCTGTTAGAGGCACTCAGCACACTGGGGTAGGGCAAGGGTCTCCTTCAGCCCCTTATGAGGCACTAGTCCCACTTCTGAGAGCTCCTCCCCATACAGGACTCACTGCCCAAGGCCCCTCAGCACCGTCGCTATCCTGTTAGGATTTTGGCAGACAAATATGGAGGGGACGTAAATGCCCACACCCCAGCCCTCCCACATGGAATTCCTACATAAAAGTTATGTAATTTGGGGGGCTGCAGAGATAGCTCAGTAGACTAAGCACCTCCCTAGGCAAATGCAAGGATCCAGGCTCCATTCCTGGCACCACATGCTGCACTGGCCCTGCCCCAGGCATGCAGAGCCCGCCACTGAGACTGGCTGTGGCAGCGCACGCCTGTAATCCCAGTGCCCGGGAGACTGAAAACAGGAGGATTTCTGTGGATCCGAGCTGTGTAGCAAGATCTCATACCAAATACATAATTTAAAAAAAAAATTATGTAGTGTTTTTAAATATCATGCATTAACTATAAGGCATTATGTAAACAACAGATATGAATTTTGTTGACTTAGACTGTTACAGTTTGGTAAAGTTCTATAGTTATCTCTGCAGTAGCATTAAAGTAAAGCAAATGAAATAAAACTTCACAATTTCCAAAACTCATGACATGAACAGAGCCCGTTAAACACACACATCAGAACGGAAGTCGAGCTTTCAGAACGGAAGTCGAGCTTTCTCGGGACATTAGAGCTGGCATTGCACAGCTGCAGAGAACCGTAGCTTTTTCTTGATCTTGCCTTGAAGTCTTCAAGCAAAGAACATTTTCAACCCAGTGTACAACGCATCGAAGTTTGACTCTTGCTTGGTGGCACAGATACCTCAAGCCAAGCCGAAGTGAGCTTCTTGTCTTAGTCAATCAACGTAGAGGCTGAAGCAGCCCACGGCAAGACAGAAAAAGACGCTGTCTGACCCAACATGTGTCCACCTTTGAGCTGGAAGGTTCCGAAGCTTTCTCTACAAGGAATAGGTGGACCGAGGAAAGCCGGCGGTAGGGGCTGAGTCCTACGATCTCCTCTGGAAGCCAAGGCCAACCCAGGAAGCTCCGCAGCAAACTGCTACTCTCTCAGAATTTCAAAGCTCAGTGCCACCAAGTCTGAAAGCCGCACCTGTCCTCTTTCTCCAACGGCTGCACTCACCCTCATTTTTAGGTTTCAACAGTTTTAACGCACGGCACAGCACCGCACCGAATATGCAAGCCAGCTGTAGGAGCGCGTGCATTTTACTTGTGGTAAAGAAGAGAAAGTGAAAAACTGACAAAAATGTGCTTTCCTATATGCAGGTATTTTAGCCTTTTCCAGAAGGGTCAGAAGGTGAGGAAACATCACCCTCAAAGCTAGGGAAGTCA
Organism: Myocastor coypus; assembly: GCA_004027025.1. Taxonomy (NCBI): domain Eukaryota; kingdom Metazoa; phylum Chordata; class Mammalia; order Rodentia; family Myocastoridae; genus Myocastor; species Myocastor coypus. The sequence goes on from PVJA010019803.1 coordinate 30,372, forward strand.
AAATGCGCAGAGCTTAATACTGCCGGGGCCAACAATCCAACAGCTCTGCTGTGTAGTGAGGATTTCCACAGAGATGAAACCTCCGAGTGTACTTTTGATACTACAAAGAAGAAAGAAAGAAAGAAAGGAAGGAAGGAAGGAAGGAAGGAAGGAAGGAAGGAAGGAAGGAAGGAAAAGATCAACATGGTGGTCAGTGAAAGAGTAGCAGTCCGGGCCACACTGACGCGGGCATAACAGCCCAGGCAGGCCAAGATCACCCCGGAATATCTAGTCTGCAGGACGCTATTAAATCTAAAAGGGCAAAGTCAGGGGACCATGAGAGCTAAGGAAATAACAAGAAGGCGGGAGCACCGGAGGATGGGCTCCAGGCTGCGCCTCGCTTCCCGTCCTCGAGGTCGGCACTTCCACGGGGGCCGCACATACAGGGCAGGGCGAGTGGTCTCACTCTGTGTTCCATGCACTCTGGCTATTGTGGCACTTCTTTTTTAGTTTCTCTTGCCATGTTATGGAGACATCTCCATGAGGGAACAACAAAGTAACACTGTGTCAAGCACAGCCCCAGCCACGACCGCCACAGTCTGACTCGTCCATCCACGGCCCCGTGGCCATGCTTGCTTCCTCATAAAAGTAAGCAACTACTTCAGCACTGAGAATGCAGACAGAACCTAGTGGGCAGGATTCACTTTGTTTGTCAAAATTTTTTACACTTCCTGAGAGTCAGGTAGTTAAACAAACAAAACAAAATATACTATCGGTTACACAACGCACAACTAGGTTTCTAAGAATAAATCCATATGACAAAACAACTAATTTTAGATTGCCTTTTTAATGCTCAGATGCAAGCAAAGACATCTACAGAATGGGAAAAATGTCAGTTCTGAAAGGAAGCTCAACTGTGACGCACCACAAGATGGCATCCTCGGGGGGTGCCTAGGGGGGCAAAAACCCTTATTTTTAAAAAGAAATGAGAGCAGAATAGAAAAATACCCCTTTTTTATATGTGAGTGCAAACTAAAAGGGCCATTCAAGATCTCCAAGACAAATTTCAGACTGAAAACATTAGCAAGAATTATGGCCACGCTAACGTGCACCGCAGTGATGAGTCCATAATGAAAGCAAGGGCGCGGCTTGGAAGGGAGAAGCCTCGCACTTGCGCCTGCAGCCGCCACACACGCCCACCTTGAGGGACAGGAGAGTCTTCCACAGCCCGGCCATTCATCCCCTGAGTCTGTTCCTCCCTGTAAGAGCCAGAAGTCCTTGCTCCCCTCCACATCCACCTGCTCTCTGTCTGGCCTCTCCTTTCCCAATGGAAGACCACTGCTGAGGTAGGAGCTGTGTGCTTAATTTTAGACAAACAGAAGAAAAGCCAAGCAATGGGGAAATTCTGCACCACCAGAACAATAAGGGATGGTGAGATGGGACTTCAGCCCCAGGCTCTGGAGAGGACCCCAAAGTTCAAAGGCCAAATCTGCGAAACATTGTGCAGTAATTAGTGACCAGGAAGGGACTGGAGGCCAGGCTTCGGGAATACTATCAGGTGGGTCCACTACAGCAGCTACTTGCTTATGGATACCTTCTAGTCTGCTGGCTTCTAAAAATGGATCCCGAAGATACTTATTGAAAACTATCCTGAAGATACTTTAGGTAGAGGGAGAGTAAGTCGACAGAATCCTGGACATCGCCTTCAACGTGAGCATGTTGGATTGTATGGAACCAACAAAGAGCCTTCGGGCTGTGCCTTGATTATATCATAAAACAGAAGAAGGTGGCACTCTAGGAGCAGTGGGCCCAGGGGAGGCCTGGACGTCCATCAGTGTGAGGTGGACTTAGACAGATTGCATTCCTATCCTTTAAAAAAAGTTTTTATCACAAAGCTTCATCTAGTTGTTATAAGTAATTCACATTATACAGCAGCATATAAAATAAAAAGTGAAAGGTCTTTATTCAACACTGCATTCCAGAAAAATCATTCCCAAGTGTATTCTCTAAATAATTACCAGTACCAGTGGTATTTATCTTGATCTCTGCCTCTCTGGTTCGTTTTCTGTCTATCTGTCTGTCTGTCTCTGTTACACACACACACACACACACACACACAAACATACATACAAACATACATACAAGCATACACACGTATATACAGTGATACTGCCTCGGCTCACAAATTTCTTTCCACAATTCTGGTCTCACACCTAATATTTCATATTTCCGTTACCCTCTCCGTAACGTACTGCACTATGTGTTCTACGGTACAGCACACTACATTTTCCTGTGAACTCTTCTGCTGTTTTCTCCAACTACGTGTCCCTCCACAGAGCTGAAGCAAACAGCTACTTCCGACCACATGGCTGAGCTGGGTAAGAGCAAAATGCAAGACTAGACAACCCTGCACTCCAACCCTGCCAGAGCTCGGGAGTCCAGGACCCCCGCGGACCCTAAGTGGCCATTTTTAGGTAACGCTGTCCAAGCTGCAGAGCTGGAGAGCAGAGCACAAGCCCTCAGCCGGACTCACCTGGCCTTCCACAGCCAAGCAGCTTAGCCAGGCAGGTGCTGGTCCTTCCCTAGCCAGCTGGGGCAGAAACCCTGAGCGCTTCCCACATCTACTTACAATGTCCCGTGCAACATCTCACTTAAGGTTTGCAGCATCTTAAAAAAAAAAAAAAAAAAAAAAAAAAAAAAAAAAAAAAAAAAAAAAAAAAAAAAAAAAAAAAAAAAAAAAAAAAAAAAAAAAAGCACCTCATTATACAGAAGACAAGAATGAGAACAAAAATTTCTGGCAATGTCACCCAGCCCAGCCAGAATCCGGTGCGGTCAGCGTTTTTCTCTAGATCTCCTTTACTCTGTCCACCTCTGCAGCCCGAGCTGTGCCCTCTGCAGCCACCCTTGGTTACAACAGTCAACCCTAGATGACTTATTTTAACCCGATGGGGGCACAGGGTCAGTTGGGTACCAGCCCAAGTGGAGCAAGGGCACCGAAGCCCTTTTCTTAGGCATGCTACTGTCACAGAGAGACTGGTGGCGGGTGAGACCTTCCCACGCTGTTTATGGTCATGACAGGCACGAAAGCAAGACACCTGCCAGCGCTGCCCACCCACAGGCCCACCCAGAGAAGACTCCGTGGACCTGAACTGGTACCCAGGACTACACGGATCAGTGGCTTACACTCCCCTGATTCCCAAGCAGATGGCGAGACTTTAGAACTTTAAGAAAACAACCCGGATGAAACAACCGGTACGATGACCACTAACCTCTGAGTGGGCCCAAGCTCTGCTGAGAGCTTCACCAGCAAGGTCTTCTCACCCTTTCCACCACTGCCACAGCGCAGATGCCAGAGATGGTGTCAGTGTGGCAGACCCAGCCTTGCAGATGAGGAAAAGGCACCGAGCAATGCAGACGGGCCGTGGGTACTGACCCAGCTAGGGAGCAGCAGCATCTGACTTAACATCCTAAGACCATGCTGCTGGCGACAGCAACCACCCTGTGACCAAGCTCCAGGGTGTTTATCACCAGAGGCACCGACACAGATTCAAACTTCCTCCTAGCCAGTCTTTAAAGAAAAGGACAAGACATTAACTCAAGAGGGCAACTGTGGGGCCGCTCCTGGCCAGGCATTGTCAAAGCTCGACCTGCACACAGGGTGTGCTGCTACTGGGAGTAACATCTTTTCGGGCCTCTGATCAACACAAAAGCACAAGACCGCATGGCACTTGCAGACCTGCGCTGGCTCTCTGAGCAGCCCCTCGCAGCATCATTAAAAGTGCTGAGCCATTGTCAACATCTGCTTAGGAGAGGGAAGGGGCCATGGGACACTGGGACCCTGCTAATCATTAAGTTCCAATCAGCACACTTATTCCTGTGGCCAAAGTCTGAGGAGAAAGGGGACACAAATTCCAGGTTAAACTGTAATCTGTCACCTCCAGCTGCACTCTAATTATGTTTTCCCAAGTCACCCAGGATTGCTGCCTCAGAAATACAAAGAATGAAACCACCTTCCCTGCCTCACAAGCAGATTCAACGCAATGGCGCTTCCTAAGCCTGCATTATTCTTGCCAGAATGTACAGATAAAAATTAAGTCAAATCTCTTGAAATGAGATGAAATGCTAGCCTCTCAACTTGGCCAAGGCATCACGCAGATGCAGACAGAAGCCTTTCTGTCTTCATTTCCCCTGCAGCCATCCCTGGCACTCTGTGCTAACTACCAGCTCTGACAGAAGTCAAGCCACAAAGGTGCTTAAGTGTCATTTGGTGCAAATGGTTCTGTATGACAAACTGAGGCCCAGATGGGCTGAAACTGCTCAGCGTGAGCAGCAGAACTGGGCGAGGGCAGAGGGAATTAGACACGCAGGGACCTGGTGGCTCATTCGGATGAGGACCCTCCGCCTCAGGTTACACTGAAGGCAGTGGGGATCTACGTGAGCACCGGAAACCTGAGCCAGACCCTGGGGATGCCCCAGCACAGCACAGACCTCGGGCAGATGTGGAAAAGGAAAGTGAACATTCTGAGGGCCCTGTGCGCAGTCAGTGAGTACCCACTCATGTAGAAAAGACAAAGGATCTTTAGGGAGAAGAGGGAGGCTCTTCCAGGACATCTCAAAAGGTGCAGAGAAACTGACCAAGTTTCAGGCTAAGTATTCCACAGAGGCTTTCCAGCCAATGGAAGTTCATATCTAGACTAAGCATAATGATTTTGAGTTAATGAACAGGAGCGTAACATCACTGCATTCAAGCAAAATCCCCAAGCACCTACTACTGCCCGACCACACTGCCAGGTCCGAAGGCCGACAGAGCAACAGCCACTTTTGGCAAGGAGAACCAAGGCCACAGAAAGGTGGGTCAGCTCCCTGAAAATGTACCTTCAGACACAGGAGATGCCAAGACATGGTGCCACAGTCCCAGAGAAAATCTCCAGGAGCCCACTGCAGCTTCTTAACCCCGGCCCGATGGCTCATTGATCGCTGACACTGTCCGTACAGTATTCCTGAGCACAGGCAGGCTGCTCAGAAGTATGAGCCATGCTGCAGAAATTAAAGGGTACAGAGGACAGGATCAGACGCAGCGCAATAGATAAGATGGAAGATGCAGACAGACAGACAGACAGACAGGCAGGCAGGCAGGCAAGAGTAATGGCGGCGGGCGGTGGAACTGGGTAGGCATCATTTTGGGTTGAGGAGGACAGGGGAGGGGGGCGAGAAGCCCTGCTAGCACAGGAACCACTGTTTGCCGTGAAGCATGCACCAAGCAGAGAAATGCACCCGGCTGTGTGAGACAGCGAATGCGGTGGCCGAGACGAGGGCCAAGGTGCGCTGGCACGGGCCGACCCCGAGGGGCCACGCAGAGCTGGGCTTGAAGGGGCAGGCTGCCCCGAGCCCGCTGTGGGACAGCCCTCTGCTCCAGCGCCGGCCTCCAACCAAAGGGCTCCACACAGCTGTCTAGGCTGCCATCGCTAATCGCATTTTTCAAGCCCGCTTTTTTTCTAAAAGGGTGCAATTTCATCCTCTGGATTTTCCACGGCTGGATGGAAGCAGATGGGTTCTAGGGTTGCATGGTTTCTGACATGTGTCGCTTGCTAGCTCGGCTGCAGGACCTCCCAGCCAAGGACCACCGGGCACAGGCATGCAGACTTGCGGGGCTCTGCCTGGCTCCCAGCACGCGTCTTCAAGGGATCGGACAGAGTGTCGTTTCCTTGGCCTGGATGGACACAGGACGCACAGAGGTCCCTTGTGATCCCCAAGCACAAAACATCACAGCAGCAAAACCAGGCCAAAAGAACCCTGAGTACAACCATCCGTGTTTCGTCCCACATTTTAAGAAAAACAACTACATGGAAGGAGCATAAAAGATTTGAAATGAACACATGCTTACTGCTCGGAAAAGCCACATTAGCAAAGGAAACTCTTATTTGCCTTATGAATATAACCTAGCCTTACAGTCCCATGAGGCATCCTTCACGACCCTGAGTGTGTTCCGGTTTAAAGCAGAATTATTTGAAATACGTCTGCGCTAACCATGTGCGAGCCTGTCTCTCTCGTCCTCCCTCTCATCCTCGCCCCCTCCCTTTCTACCTCTTTCCTGTCTTCTTCCCTTCGTTTCTTTCCTTCAAGCGTGCTGCAGCCAGCTCACTAGGAGCGACAGAGTGGCTGTAGAGCATACCTTCAGAGCCACGTCTCAGTGTTTACACCAATATCCGGGCACTCAAGGAAACGCCTCCTCTTGGGCTAGTCTTCCTGAATTTGAAAGGGGATTGTGCTCGTGTGTGTGTGTGTGTGTGTGTGTGTGTGTGCATGCATGTGTGTGTGTGTGTGCTTGGGAGGGACAATCTTCCTATTTTTTTTTTAAATGCCCACATAAACAATTACTTGGACATGCCCTGAGCTCAGTTCTGCCACGAGTAGGAAAAGCACTCAACAGCATCTTAACCTTCTTTCTATCCTGGGGATACAATAGTTTTCAAAGAGGTTCAGCCCTGCTCTGAGAGGCTCCTGCTGCCTGCTGGACATCGCAAGGGTCTCACAGAGAATGAGCCCCAGGCCTTGGATAAACAAGGAAGCTGGTGACCTTTGCCCCTGCTCCATGAGGCCACACATCCTGTATAGCCTGAAAGGAGCTGGCCTGCCCCTCTGCTAAACCCTGGCCTCTGAGTCACTCCCATCCTGGCCTCCTCCTTCTCGTGAGACCTCCCAGGACTGGATGCAGCACCAGGGAGGGAGGGAAAGGTGCAGTGTGGGGAGCCGATGGCTCCCGTCTCCTGAGCCCTTCTTTCCCTGTATTCCCAAGGCCCCCAGTATGCACCGCACTTTGCCAGCAACAGGGGAGACGACAGATTCAGCCATAGCTGAACAATTAGGCCAATTAGGCCCGCTTCCAGCCCAAGAGGTAGGGCCATGGGTGTGGGAAAATGCTACAGAACCCGGAGAGACGTATCTCATCAGAAAAACAATCAGGAAAGGGAAAAGAAAATGGAACTTGGGGTCAAGAAATGCCCCCCAAATTCACTGTGTGGAGGGGCAAGAACCCCTTCCATCCCTGCAGCCACCTCCTATGCAAGAAAGCTATGGAGAACAGCTCTCGAGACCTGTGCAGCCATAGTTCAGAAAGTGCCAGAAGGCTGAGCAGTTATGCAGAGGTCCAAGGGGCCTCATAGGCTGTCCCGGAAGCCACACACACCCATCTGTTTTGTACATTGTTGACTTTCTATTCTCACTGGCAGAATGCCGGCAGAGATCGGCTCTCTGTCCTACTTCACGTCTGTGTTCCCGGCTGCCGTATACTTACATATGTACGTGGGGCGGCTGGAAGCGGCTCTGGTTGATGTTGTAGTGCGTGAAGGCCTGGGTGGGGTTGGAGCTGTACTCGTCCACCGTGATGGTAACCTTGCCTTGGGAAGGAATCCCATGTGCCATCTTCCGGCACGAGCAGGTTACAGCTTTCCGGAGCAAACCAGGGAAGCAGGCATGGCTCGCTTCAGCCACC
>PVJA010019804.1:0-38125 GCA_004027025.1 Myocastor coypus
TTTTTTTTTTTTTTTTTTTTCTAAGCAACATCAATAGGGAGGTGGGTCATGCCCACACACTGTACTCTGTAGAACGATTGTGAGCACAATATGCAATATGTCAACTTTCAAAGAAAAGAAAGGGGAAAAGTAATGTTGATTTAGAAGGGTTAATGTTTAATTGTTTGATCAATCTTATATACCTATATGTATTAATCTAAACTGATCTGATGATGAAAATATGTAATATAACCCGTGTTAAATTTAAACAATAAAAAAGAAAGGTTAATGTTTAATTGTTTGATCAATCTTATATACCTAAACGTATTAATCTAAACTGATACGATGATGAAAATATGTAATACAACCATTGTTAAACTTAAACAATAAAAAAAATTGAAACTCAAAAAAAAAAGATCACAGAACTGTTAAGCAGTCTAAACTATAGTGATCTTGTGCTAAAATGTGGTTAGGGTGCCATCAACTTTTTGCAAGTTGAAGTAGAAAGGCTGGCTACAATTAGAAGAAAGGCCCAAGGGCCTAGACCAGCAAGACCTACAAACCTGCCCCAGGTCACTGGCTACACTGCCAGACCAAAGCCGTGCTCACAGCCCAAGAGCAGAAGCCAGTGAGAGGGAAGGCAGGGCAGAAGACCCAGCGCCAGAAGCTGAAGTCAACAGCTGGGCCGGGCACTGGTGGACGAGAGGGCCACTGAGGGCGGGCAACGGCTGCTGTGACCGCTGCTGCCCACGTCCGTTTCCCTGCTAGTTCCTGCCTGCCCAGCACTATATTTACCAATACAATTTAATAGATAAATCCCTAATTTCTCTTAGCAGTTGGCCAGTTTTCATGCAAACTTTTAATTTCGATCTTCTCCAGCCAAAATAGTAGCACCACTGTTTGTCTTTTTAAGGATCTTATTTCTCTCCTCCATAACATTTATTCTCATGGTAAAGTTAAAAATATTCATTTTTTAAGCATCATAGTTCCTTTAACTATGTTTTAAAAACTCTGCAAAATTGTTACATTATTTTCTTTCAGCAATAATAAGTGAATGTAAAACCCAAACATTAATAGTATTTTTATAGCTTGAGCTAATTAATACCCACATATATTTGCTCAAACTTAATACTATATTATCATCTATTTTGTAATTACCTCCTAATACAAAATTTGTTCAAACAATTTAGGAGAAAAAGTCTTTCACTATGATTAAATTTTTAAATGATATTTTCAGAATTTTACTAAATGGTCATACAATTTCTAGAATTGAGAAAAAACTTGAGAAATGTGTATCTAATGTTTAAAAATTATAGTTAAACATGTTTCATATCTCAGATGATTGTACATTTTAAAATACTTTTATTTTAAAAATTACAAAATCATTATTTATAAGAAACATATTCTTGCAACATATATGAGTGAAGAAAAAAATAAATTCTCTCTAAACCATAGTGTTAACTCTGAGCCTGAACTGAGAAAGATCCTGCCCTTCCCATTGGCTCAGGCTGCCTTAAGGGTGAGTCTGGGGATTGAATCTCCACTGCCTGCACTGGATTGGGCTTCCCAGCATAAGGACTTAAACTACTGAGCTAACGTGAAAGCCCCAGCTAAAAGACAGAGAGGGATTGTTTTTTCAGAACCTGAACTGAGAAAAATATGATTTGTTCAGCTTTGCTTTAAAGATGCCAGTGATAGAGTGTAATGCTACACACACACATACACACACACACACACACACACACACACACACTCACACACCGCACCACACTAAACCCCAACTGGGGTCACACCACTTTGTGATACTTCCCAAATCTAAACATATGTCACATAAAAAGCATCAATTGAGTTAGGTGGCTACCATAAATTGCAAAGAACCTCAACAGCTTTATTTTGTTCATTCTACTAGGAATGCTAAACAAACAGGATTTATCAGACAAATGAAAATGAAAAACAAATGATAGATAAATAAATTTCATTCTTTGGTTCAAGACAAGAATAGAAATTGAAAAAGCTTATCAGAGTGAACTGTAAGTATTTTACTAGTATCTATTACTAATGAAATAATACCTCAGAATGGTATTACCACTGACTTCAAAAGAACCAAGCCTCTAGATTCCTCATAAAAAGCATGCATAAAAAGTACTACTTACTTTAAGACTGTTGTATACCTCAGTAGATCTGCTATTTATGCTATTTTAAATTGTTAAGTTTTTTTATAATAAAACAAACAGCACTTGTTCACTGACCTAAGAGATTCCACTGAAGTCTTTACTCTCTAAATGTTTGTTAAAACTGTTGAAAAATTGACTGACACTTTAGCAAGATCTTTTATTAGATCTGAAGATTGACTTGGAAACCAAAGTTAGAGTTCTCTACAGAGTTTAAGCAACTTACTTCAGAGAGGTAAAAAATATCCTTTCAGAAAAATGTCGCCTTCTGATGCTTCAGACCAAAGCCACAGCTAAAGAAACGCCTCTAGAGCTAACAGGCTGCCCGTTTGTTTTAATAAAGTAGGCAGCGCACAAATGCCTGTTATATTTAAATGCACATGAGCAACTGCCCTGCTCCACTGCAACATCAGCAAACATCATGATGTATTTTCTGGAAAACTCAAAACTCTGTAAGGACCCTGTTGCAGTCCTCCTGCCTCAGCCTCTGGAGTGCTGGGAGTACAGGCATGCACTAACCCAACAGCTCACCAATTATGACTACACTCCTCTATGTCTCCTTCTTATGCTCCCTAGGTTTCTCTGTTAGTTTTTCTTCTGCCAATCACCTCTGAGTATGCAGCAATACACTCTTTTTTCCTGCCTGTCTTTGAACTCTTGCCGTCAACTCAGGGAAGTCCACGAAGATTCAGTTGTGACACAAACAATAAGTCCACGTTTGGTGCTAAATAACAGAAACACCCTTGTGAACTCTGAAAAATGAAGGCGCACTTACACCTTCACAGGTGATGTACAGTTTTAAAAAGGACCACAGGTGGCAGCAATCCTGGAAAGCCTTAAAGACATCAGACCTAAGTCGCCTATCCATCTTTTCAAGCATCACCACTGAACAGTGGACCAATATACAGGAAATGCAAAGACATTACAGTCTGTCTTGGTTAACATCTCTCTCACTGCTGAGGCAAAATACCTGATATCCAAAATTAAAGAAGGAAATGTTTGTCTTGCTCACAGTTTGTGGAGTTTTGGTCCATCCTCAGCTGGCTCCAAGGCAGAGCAGCACATGGCAGAGGGCAGCAGTTCATGGCAGCAGAAAATAGCAAAAGCAAAACAGGGGGAGCAGCAACAGAGAACAGCCCTCTCCCTCCCTTACACTGCATCAGGCTATCCACCCCAGGGCGAGTACAGCACTCACATCCCTTATCCCAGCTGTACTCACACCTGTAACCTCAGCACCGGAGCATGAATTAATCGCGAACTCTAGAAGCCCATCCCAGAACTGTATGGGACACAACCCTTGCTCTAAAGCTCTGAGAATGTTAAGGAAACAATCCCTTCCAAAAGTACTATGAAATCTCCACTAAGTTTTCACCCTCACTCATAAGCTAATTTTCCATCAATACGCAGTTTCAAATGTATTCACTTGCATTGTTAGGACAAACCAGTAACTATTTTTTTTGTTTTGTTTTGTTTTTAGCAATCTTCATTCCACAAGTACAAAAAAGATACCAGCCATTTTAAGGAATACAAATAGACCTTTGTGAACAATTTTGGGGAGTCTAAAATCAGTGATAATAAAAAAAAGTAGGTGCCACAGCACCGGACTCATGTAAGAATTCAACATAAGTGAACAATTTTTCATTCCTCCTTAATTCCAATCAAATGATGTGCATTCAAACTTATTTTTTAGATGTGATGTAACTCCCATGCTAGATCTTGCTCACTCACAGGAAGCAAAACATATCTAGAGGCATTAACAGACATGAAAGCGTGTTAGAGAAGCTAACTATTGAACAAAGAAAGTAAGTCCAGAGTCTTGGAGGAGTGTAACTGACAGGAGATTATGTGTCTAAACAAGTTGACAGGAATAATACAGGTTCAGTGCGACAGACACCTGACTCTCTAAATGACTGAATAAATTAATGGATGAATTAACTAATAAGAGCACACAGCTTATTCAATGAAGTGAACAAGTATGACTAGGCTTAGAATATATGACTACTGACATCATTTGTTATGCTCTGTGCTCAATGTTAAACGTTATCTCTCTTAGACATCAGGATAAACAGATCCGTGCAACAGGTTACTGCCATCATCTTATAAATGGAAAAGCTTACAAAGTAATTTGACTAAAGTTACCCAACACTTAGAAAACTACAATTTGAATTTAAATCTTCTTATATGCAATGCTCCTTTCATTTCAGCATAGCTGGTACCTATTTTCCTCAATAGATATATAATATTTTGTGAAGAATGAAATATTCCATTCGCTATGAAACAAATTCCTGTAATGCTTAAACCATTTTCATGCTGGTCTCACTTGACTTTAGAAATGATTCCTAAAGTTACAGGAGGAAACAGTCTAACACATGAATTCAAAATGACGCTGAACGATGCTCAAGAATTTCTAGCCACTTCACATTACATTGTATTATGTTTCATTACACCTGTTAATGTTGTGCTGAAAACTTCCCAACCTTATCTTTCTTCGGCTCTATCTACACCAATAGCAATTTCTTCCTTGTTGGTAGAAACCTGTGGTACAGTCTTACAGATAACATGAAGCCCTTAATTCTGCACATCTTGGTTTGCCATAGCAAGTTATGTTACCCATTTTGGCCCCCAAAGCTACCAACTTTGACTTTTAACACTCTTTATATTAAACGTACAGTATGGACCAGAATAGCCTACCTTAAACCCTATCCCTAAAAAATGAATAAAAATATATTAATACCTTCAAAGGCCAGCCAGATAGCTCATCAGATTAAAGCACCTGCTTAGATAGATTCAGGGGTCAGGGGCTCAATCCCTGACACTGTGCCAGTTCTGCCCCTGGGGTGTGCTGAGACTGGGCATGGTGGTGCGCACCTATAATCCCAGCTCTTGGGAGGCTGTAAGCAGAGGGATCACTATGAGTCCAATCTATGTAGTGAGACTCTGTAAACCCTGTAGACCCTGTAGACTCTGCTAAATGTAAAAAAGACCTTCAAATATCAATGAACATTTATTTAACATTTTACTTAGTCTTAGTCAGGAAATAAAATTCTTAACCTCCTAAGAAATGATGACAGGGCTGGCGAGATGGTTCAGTGGTCTAAAGTGCCTGCTTAGGAAAGCTTAAGCAACCGCAGGGAGGGCAGTTTTGATCCGCGGCACCACATGCTGCACCAGCCCCACCCCCAGGACAGGCTGAGCCAGCCCTATAAAAGAAAAAAAAAAAGAAATGATGACACAGTAGATGTCCAAATCATTTCCCTTCGGACTGTTACTGGGAACTTACCACAACCAACTGGCATAGTTTTCCATTCGTTCAACAAACACAAACTGAACATGTATCAAGCACAGCCACTGTTCTGGATTCTGAGGACTCACAGTAAGACAAATCAGACAAAGAGAGCCTTTACTCTCATGGAATTTACAGTGCTAAGTGCTGTGCAGAGAATTCATATCTGCTGAACTCATAATGACAGAACAGTCAGTTGTAAAGCCTCTCAAAAAAAGTGCATTTAAACAGAGGTATGAATGTCAAAATTGCCATTGAAAAATCCCATGGCAAAGCAGTCTGGTGGAAGGGAACAACCACTACATGTGTAAGACGACTAAGGAAGAGTTCCCAACTTGAGGGGAGATTTAGTTTCTCGGAGTAAGATGGGGACTAGACTACCAGACTTGGTAATATATATGCATTTTCTTTTCAGTACAGTGGCAAGTAATTAAAGGAAGCTACATAAAACTCCAAGTTGTATTCATTATAGATGGGAAGGCTACCACACTCAATGAAATTCATTCCAAGATGCCCACACAGAACCTCAGGGCTGGAAGGAACCCCAAGGAACACAAAGCCAACATTTTACATATGCATAAACCGGGGCTCTGCAGACACACACTGGTCATATGCAGTGTGGTGTAAGGACCACCAGGACAGCGCTCCTAAGAGAATGGCAAAACCTGGCCCTATTTCCATGTATTGATATGTACAGCGCTGAGGAGGATATTTCTTCATCCTGCCAACTGCCTGCTGAGGGAAAATGGCCTTGAGTTTGAAACCACCTAGACTACACAGTGAGTTCAAGACTAGTCTGACTATATAACAAGATCCTGTCACACACACACACACACACACACACACACACACACACACACACAAACTACCATTTACATTGTTTATTGCTAAGATACCTCTAAAAGTAAACAAAAGGAACTAAGAAATCTGGGATATACCCTGAACTCAAAAGTTAACATTAATCAGAAAAAAATTGTCCTTTTAAGTGTTCATAAACTGAACCCCCATGAATTAGACAAATAAGGAATCATACAATTTAAATTTTAGTGATAGCCTCTGATCTCACTGTAAAGCTGAAAAAAGGGTACACACTCAGTAAAGTGATCAGTTCTACTGTTCCAGTCCCAATTCACTATATACACATATTTGGAGATTTATTCATCCAGTGAATATGGACCTACCATGTTGTTATGGTTTATGTCTAGCTTTCCCCAAAAAGCCTTGTGCAATCATGGGGTGGGAACTTCTACAGTTTCAGACTTGACTCATGATCCACTGGGATTATGTGCTTTAGTACTCATGGGATTATGGGTCTGAGTCCTTCTGGGATTATGGATGTGGCCTAAGTCGCATGCGCTGAGGTAGAGAGCCTGAATGCAACATAAAGAGAGACAGAGAGACAGCCTCTCTTGTTGCTCTGCTGCCCTGGCTGGTCGGTTGCCTCTGTCACCATTTTGTTGCTGTCCCATTGCCATGAACTGTTGCTCTCTGCCATGTGCCACTCAGCCTTGGAGCCAGCTGAATATGGACTGAAACCTCCAGTAACTGTGAGCTAAAGCAACCTTTCCTTCCTTCATTTTGGGTGTTGGGAATTTGTCCCAGCAATGATAGAAAAGTAAGACACATGTACAAAGAATTAAACTAGAAGACAAAGAACCAAAACCAAGAAGTGATAAAACATAAATACATACACAGAGAAACATACACACATACATGCAAGCTATAACCTGCCAACATACCTCTCAAAAAATATTGTGCAGAGTAGAGTAAAGAGTCCCCCAGTGGGAGGGCTCAGAGGCCCCATCCAAGCTGGTTCTTGAGAGATGGGTGTCGTCTTAGTGGCTTCTCTTGCTGCTAAGAGGAAGTATCTAATACCCAAAGTTAAAGGAGGAAAGGCTTATTAAATCTTATAGTTTGTAGAGGTTTCAGTGCATAAATGGCTGGCTCCAACACAGGGTGGCACAGCAGACAGGCACTGCATTGGAGAAGCAGCAGTTCATGGCGGGTAGAAGGCAGCAAAGCAAGCAGGTGACCTTAGCAGCTTTTTTCTGGTACTTTTTCCATTTTTTTGTGTGAGTGATACAGTCTCTTTTATATTCTTACTAGGCTATTAGAATGAGGGTGATGCCAAACCAGTACACAGACTGACTTAGTAATCACCCACCCTTAATCCTGTAGTATGAATCATAGAATCTACATTCAGACACCTGAGAAAACCCCACCTATGACCACCAAAGAGAGGCCTTAGCAGACATGTAAATACAAGCCATAACAGGTGTGACTTAGGGTTAGGGGAGGACATTTGGACAATATGCAAACTAGTCAATAGACATATATACATATATACACATATATATGCATACATATATACATAGATACCCGGGAAGTTAATTAAGTTTGGAGCAACAATCAGAACTGAGTTGTAGCTAATGATTTCAACAGTGTAAGAGTTTTCCATCTGTATTTAGCTTCTTCACACAAAAATGTTTTATAACACGAACAACCTGAAGCCAAGGTCAGCTTTCTAAAAGGGATGAAGTAGGACTTCAACATCTCTAAAAACCTGCATCTCAGGAAATAAAACTGGAAAATCACTTAAGCTGCTTAGTGCAAACACTGCAAAGCTGCATACTTAAGAAAAGGTGTGTCATGCAGGGTGTTTCAGATGCAACATCTAAAACCTGAACACAGAGTAAATGAGGAAGTGCTGTCAGCATCACAATATAAGGAAATTATGCTTCTCCTGGACAAACCGAGCTACCTTTTTTAGTAATACTCTATTGTTGATTCAATCAACAATTTTCTGCTTTTCTTTTTTAATTGTTAAAAACTTATTCTAACTTGTAGACTTTTAAAAACTTGCTAAAAAATCCTTCTATTTTTATTAAATCATAAAATCAACATTCTCAACTCAAGCTCACAAAATGAATTATCACAGCTAACCACTGTATGATATTCCTAATGCATTTATTTTCTCCCCTTTCTAAAATCATTCTTGCTTGAGCCAGCAAGATGGCTCAGCAGTCTAAAGCACCTGATTAGGAAAGCTTAGGCAACCTCAGGACTACAGTTCAATCCCCAGCATCACATGCTGCCAGCCCCACCCCCAGCGCATGCTGAGCCAGCCATAATAATAATTTTAAAAAATCTAAAATCTAAAATCATTCTTGCTTATACGATTTGGTTGCCTCATGAAGCCTTCTCTATGTTTCCTAGCAGAATAAAATAAAAATTGTGAACTAGACCCTAAATGGTACTGTCCTGTACTTACCCATCTCCACACCTTCAGGAGGTCCACCCCTTCACATCCCAAACTTAGAACCACCACTGTCTCTAGCCTCCAAGCCTCAGTCCAGAGGAAATTCCCACCAAGCTTCCCAGTTTCACCTTGCATTATGAGCTTAAGTTTCATAAACTTGTACCTTTTTCTCATTATAGTACCTGCCAAATGATGTGTGCCTAGGAAGGAAGCCTTCAAGAAATTTACATGATAGCTCAGCAGACTAAAGTGACTGCTTAGGCACGCACAGGGACCATAGTTCAATCTCTGGCACCACATGCCATGCCAGCCCCACCCCCAGGCGTGCTGGGCTGGCCACAGAGTCCAGTTGTAGTGGCACACACCTATAATCCCAGCGTTGGGGAGGCTGAAAGCAGGAGGATCACTGCAAAGCCGAGATGCATAGTGAAACACTGCGACAACCAAATACATTAAAAAACAAAGAAATTTACAAAATAAATCAAGCACATTTACCACAAAAATACCATGAAGTGAGGTTAAAAAAAAAAAAAAAAAAAATTAAAATTCCCCCAGGTAATCCATATACTGAGAACATGTCACATAACCCAAGAACAGTTCAGACTATTTTGCCAGAGTCAACCTTCAGTTCAGAACTGGGTTGGGAACATGGAAACCCTGGTTCTGGCCGCCCTGTATCTCTGCTTCACCATGATAGTAGGGAAGACTTGTTCCACCTACAAGTTCCCTGAGAGCAGTTCTAGATTCAATAGCCTCTCCAGGGACATACGGGCCCTCAGCACAGAAGGGCAAGCAGTACAGAATTTAGGGAAACAAAATTAATGCCCTAGGAATCCACCCTGGGGACCCTGTAAGAATGTTTAGCCACAGGTGGGCAACTCTTGTCTCACCTAAAGGGGATGCTAGTGAGCAAGTTCTTCCAGAAACTCTCCTCAATAACTGACAGAAACTTGGTCTCAAAGGGAAGGGGAACTGACAAGGAAAAGAGGAAACTTAAATTGACAGCAATCTGTTGGCAGCCTTCCTACTACCATTTCTCACTTTTACTTAGAAGAAAAAAAAGAAAAAAGGCCTCCAATGTCTCCCAGGACTTCTCAAAGAACCTAATTGGTTCTAGGGTGGCTTATTTGCATAATTTCATGTCTCAAGACTTACACCAAGCTCTCCTCTGCTGCATTCGCATAGAAATAGCAGAGAGGTGACTGGTCTCTGTGTGCTTCTCCTTTTATATTCCTTTACGACTAAAATCTGCATAAAGCCACACTAAAAACAGAAGTCCAACAACACTGGAAAAGAAGTTTCAGACTCAATCATAATTCTGCTGAGGTACAGCTAGAGAGCTGGCTTAGCTTCAAATTTTCTCTCTTATATTTTAAGCAGAAGTGAGAAATGCCATTATGAAAACTCACAAAGTGACTGTGAGAAACAGATTTAAGGTTGCTGCTGGGAGATCTATATCTGCACATTTGCTTCTTACCTGTTCTAAGGTGCTGCCAGGTGGTATTCACCTCATATGCACAGACACATGCACGGGTGACAAGTTAAGCTACTGTAAATAAATGTGGCATACGTACCATGTGTATCGATTAGAGAATGTCCCTTTATCAAACTTCTACACTAAATTTTCTGGGAGAAACAAAAACAATGAGTGCATGTACTAGTAAATACATGGCACATAGATTCAAATTCTTAAAAGAGCAGGACTTTGGGACTAGACGAGATTTGCCTAGAGCGAGGAAGATAATATTGGGACAAGCAGCCATCCTAAAAGATGAAAAGCCCCAAAGCTAGAGAAGTCTCTGGCATGACTCAGCTCAAAGGGCTGGCAGGGGTCTACTCAACGTGAGAAAATTCTCGGACGCGGAATCTCATCACCTCCCAGTGATGCTACCCAAGAAACTACCATGAAACAAATGCAACTAGGGACCAGCTCCGGTAGGCGTGACAGAAACGCTCAAGTTTAGCCAAGTCCTCAGAAATTGATCACGGTCTCGTAAGCATTCTAAAATGACTTTTCAAGAAGTTCCAGACCTGGAATGTGGAACTCACACGACAGAAAATAAAAATATAATATTAGGTCCGTAGGAATTTCCCAGAGTACTGCAGTTAGTTGTGGTTGCTGTTGTTGAATTTAGAATCCACGCCGACTTCCCGACTCCGAGGACGGCCACCCTTGACGTGCACTTGGGTCTGCGGCGTGCAGCTGCGGGCCCGCGTCTCCCGGGTGGCCCCGGGAGGCTCGGGCTGTCCGCAAGCTCCTCCAGCCCCTGCGGCACTGAGCTCTGCTCCCCGGGCATGGGACAGGCGCGAGCGCACCACCCCGGACTCCAAAAGCCTTTACACGTCAGCCGGCACCGTCCGCACTCCGGCTCGCCCCTGCTCGGCGCATGCCTCTCCCTTCGGTGACCCGACGCGCGCTCGCGCTCCCGGGCGACTGCTCTGGCCGCCCCCGAGCGCAGCCCAGGCCCGGGGAGAGGCGCCCCCTTCTGGGGCCCGCGCGGGCAGCGCCTCAGCGGCGGCGCACGGAAGCCTGGCCGAGCCCCGCGCCCGCGCAGACGCTCGGGGCCGCCCCCGGGGAGCCCGCGCCGGGCCGGGAGGGCCGCGGGCCGGGCCGCGCGTCCGGTCGCTCGCTCGCTCTCTCCAGCGCGCGCGGCCCTGAAGGCCGCCGCCGCCGCCGCCACCTGAGGCGCCCCGAGCGCGCCCCCGCCGGCCGCCGCGGCCCCGCGCGAGTTGCACTAACTTTCCGGGGCGGGCGGGGGAGGGGCGGCGGCCGGCGGCGCGGCCTTACCTGTGCTCAGATTGTCGTTGATCTTCAGGGGCACCCGCAGCACGTAGACCAGGAAGAGCACGAGGAAGAACCACACGGTCCAGAGCGACGTCCACGACCAGGCGGCGCAGGACTTGAGCTGCTCCAGCACGCCCGCGGCCGCCTCGGCCATCTTCCGGCGCTGCGCCCCGCCGCCGCGGCTGCCCCGGCCGTCCGCCGGGGTGATTCACCGGCCCCGCAGCGCCGCCGCCTGGGTCGAGCGCCCCGAGCTTGGAGCCCGCTGGCCCCCGGGGCGCGGGCGCAGCCGCGGGCACGGCGCGGCGGGAGCTCGGCGGGGAGCGCGCCCCTGTGCTGCGCGGCGCGGCGCGGCGCTGCGTTGCGGTCCCGGGCGCTGCTCGCGAGGCCCCTCGTGCTTTCGGGGCGCGGTCACGTGGCCCCGGCCCCGCGCGCCGCCCCGCGCCGCCCCGCCGCTTGCGCTTATTATACCAATATTTAGAAAGCTGGGCCGCGGCCGCCGGGCCAGCCCCTGACGTAACAATAACTCCGGGGCAGGCTGGGCGCGCGCTGCGCGGGGGCCAGCCCCGCGCCCCCTCGGTGCAACGTCCTGCGCTCCGACCAGCTGGAGATATGGGGAAACTGAAGCACCGTTCCTCTTCACCCTCGGTGGAGCCAGGCTCCCAGTCGTGGGTTCCAAGCCCTGCAGGCCAAACTCCTTCTTGGGAGTCAGCTGTGGAAAGCAAAAGCCGGGAGCAGCTGGAAGAAGGTTTGCTTCTGTCACAGGTGAGAGCCCGAGGTAAATCGCTCGTATTTAACAAGATTTATGTCGCAGATGCCCTTTACCTTGGTTCTGTCTTTTTTGACAAAACACGCACAAAGGAGTTTCCTAAGCTATTCTGACAGTATAAAAGGAGGGCAGCATTTATCCTTTAAAAAGAAAAATCACAATTCATACAACTCACAGAGTACTTTTAATATAAACATCCCTGGAATGATTTTGTCGTACTTTTGTTTTGTTTTGGGTACCAGGGATCAAACTCAGAACCTTGTGCTTACCAGGCAGGTGCTTAAACCACTGAGCCATTTCCCCAGCCCTGACCTGCTACGTTAAACAAAAACAAAATGTTACCCTTTTGTGCCTGTGCTTAAAATACATACTTTTTAGAACACTATATTGAATAATATTTCAAGTCTGTTTCTGTACATAAACAATTTGACTTCCTATGTATTTGTCTTAGTTACTCTTCTCTCGTTGCTGAGACAAACACCGGACACTCAAAATGAGGGAAGGAAAGGTTTATTTAGCTCACAGTTACTGGAAGTTTCAGTCCATATTCAGCTGGCTCCAAGGCAGAGGCACCTGGCAGAAAGCAAGAGGGCACTGGGAGAGTTAGCAGCAACTCAAGCAGCTGACTTCTCTTTCTACCTTACACTGAAATGCAAATCATCTGCCCCAGGGGAGGGGCAGCACCCATTTCCACAATGAGCAATCACAAATGAATTCCAGAAGGCACCCCTAATGACTGCATTAGGCTTTGGGGTACACCTGTGCACAAACCACAACAGTCTTAGGTGTTAATGAAGTAGTTGCATGTTCTCCCCATCTAAAGCCAAAACATTTGAAGTTCTGAACGTTCAGCAGGATATTTTGTTACAAATTTTGTTTTGCTTGTGTTGACACTCAGAACATAACACCCCGAAGTCTCACACCTTGGTTTGCTTTGATAGGAAGGAGACTGAAAAGGCCCCAGAAGCCAGGCCTTTCTGACCTTCCCTCAACTTTCTACTCTTGTCACCCCAGAGTAAAGCAAGTCATAAAAACCAGAATTATTCTTCTCAAGGTGGGTGGTGGAAACTAGAATCCTCTCTGTCAGAGCTGTACAACCGAGACGAGTCCGTCTCGCTTGAAGACCTTCATTCCAAGGGGTCCTGTGGCATACCTCTAGAGGAAGGAACCCAAAAATGAGAGCCACATGCCCTGTTGGGTCTCTTGCTTATTTCCACGAGCTCATACTCTGTTGCCCAGGCCCTCTTCTGGATGGCTGTCCAGTCTTCATCATGCTTGAGTGTAAATGACTGCTTTCCCTCAGTCTTCCAAGTGGGTCTTCATGGTGGAAGCCTGCTCTGTCCTGTGAACATATTCTTACTGTTTTGTCTCGTTAGCCTTAGAATGTTGGCCCGCATGACGGGTGAAGAAAGGCAGTCACTCCTTTCCATCTACACAGACATACATACAGTTTCCTCCGTGGTAAATGCCTCTTGCATTTTCCACGCAAAACCTATTTATGACATTTGTAATTAGAAGTACTCACACATTTTCACTCATCCCACCCTCTCTCTCCGTTCCTGTTCCTTCCGCACATTGGATCCTCCACGGCGAGAGACAGGCCAGGATTAGAGAAATTGGCACACAGATGCTTTTTAAATAGTTTTTCATGGCAGCATACAGCCACATGCTCTTTGCATCTAACAGTAATGCCTAGATCTCAGTACAATAAAACCAAATGAGTCTATTTTTATGATGACTAAATTATCCACTGGAATCTGTAATTTAGACAATAAGACACTGCTTAATTTTTTTTATCTTTTATTCATTTTCATGAGAAAAAAATACAGCAATGAAACAGTTTCAAAACAGGTTAGTAGGACTGTCACAATAATTAATACATTGCATATTGTTTTCTTCATAGTTTTTCAGAGGAAAAGAGTAGGCATGATATGTCTAAACAATGTTAGTACAAACCCTTTATTTTCACTGGGCTAAGAAAGTAGCTGTATCTCTATCCTAACTATCTTGTTCGTGTGTGTGTGTGTGTGTGTGTGTGTGTGTGTGTGTGTCAGTGGATCTTTTTTTTTTTTTTAATTACAAAATACAGCTTCTCTAACTGCAGTGGAGCACCCATCTCTGATGAAACAAAGCAAAAAAGGGTGATATCTGCTTAATTTAAATGAACCTTAGGGAGGATTTTTTCTGTTTTGTTTCCTGTCAGTGCAACTCACTGAATTAACTTAAACATGGCTGAAGTGAGCCGCAGTTTTCTGGCTGCTAGATTCTCCTAGAACTGTGGTGGTGAACCTATGACACACAGACCACAATGGACTCTTTGTGTCACTGAAAGCTCTAGAAGATTCTCCATCTGTCCTGGTGGGTCAGTCCTCTGTGACTCATCATTACCCCCTGCCTGGCGTGTCGTCGGGGGAGGGGAGGTAGAACTGCAGGTACAACTTGTGCTTCAGAACTAAAGTGAGAAAGTACGGGCTCTTGCACACTAGCACTGCCATGTGCCTGAAATACAGCTCTAGGCTATACTAGTGTGGAGAGAGTGTGGATACAGACAAAGGTAAGCAGATGGGTCCCAACCTGATCTTGAAGGGCCTAGAGATGTGCTAATAAAATACTCCAGCTATTTGGCATTGCACACACCAGTGGAGATGACCAAGAGCAGGACTATAGAAGGGGCAATTCAGGAAATTTTAAGGTAAAACTGGCAGACCTTGGTGATTATGATGGTTAACTGTTGATGACTACCTGACTAAAGAATATGTTGAAACCCAGTGAAACACTGCTTCAAGGTGCTTGTGAGGGTATTTCCAGAGATTAGTGTGAGTCTGAATGGATGAGGTGAGGAATAGTCATATTTAGGATGGGTATATATTATCCAGGGCCTTTGAAAGAATAAAAACAGACAAAAGGAAAGTGTATCTGTTCCCAAAAGTAGAGATGAGTTCTTCCTGTCTTGTCCTTGGACATAAGAACTCCTGGATCCCCAGTCTTGGGACCCCAAGGCTCATATTACCCTCTTCAGTTCATAAGCTTTCAGTCTCAAACCAAGAGGGCAAAAGATAGATGATAGATAGATAGATAGATAGATAGATAGATAGATAGATGCATGGATGGATGGATAGATAGATAGTATTTGTGGTGGGCCACTAGAGCATAGGCTTAGCACCCAATAATGTTGGACTCCATTCCTCTCACTGACTGAATGTTCCTGGGTAAGTCATATAACTTGACACTCTCCCTGCAGAATGTCCTAGTTACCCTGAGGTCATCATGTCCACACAGCACTTATTTACCTGCACTCCACCTGCTCCTTCTTTGAGCGTTCCGTCAAGGAGAGAGCACCGCTTTTCTAGCTGCCTAACGAAAGGATCAGTTCACTGGATCTCCTCCTCTCATACATCTCCTTTCCTCTGCACTTTGAGTTGAGCCACAAGACCCAGTGCCACTTCACTCTTCCCCAGCCATAGCCCTAGTGATAGCCCTGGTGTCTGTCTCAGTTGCTTTTCTCTCCTTGCTGAGAGAAAACATCTGACAACTGGAACTAAAGAAGGAATAGTTTACATAGCTCAGAGTTTATGGAGGTCTCTGTAAATACTTGACTGGCTCCAAGGCGGAGTGGCACATGGCAGAAGGCATGGTGGTGGTGGTGGTGAAAATCAGCAAAACAGCAAGAGCAAAAGGAGAGGAACAATGGCTGTGGCAGCAGAGGCAGAGAGCAAGCCTCTCTCCCTTCCCTATGTTGCATTCAGGCTGTCTGCCCCAGGGTGGGTGTAGCACTCATACCCATAATCCTAGCATTGGATCATTAATCGATTACAATGCCTAGGAGTCTGTCCCATGACTGCGTGAGGCTTAGTGGAATAGCTAGACAGAAACCATAACAGGGTCATTCATGGAGAACAAGATGGTGGGCTTCCTGCCTCCAGTTTCAGCACCACCACATCTCCAGTACCTACAGAATGAAATCTAAATGAGGTACAGTGTAATCTACCCACCTGCGTGTCTCAGCAAACATGCCATTCCCTTTCACGTCTTTACACCTGCTCCTTACAACCCGCCTCTTACATAGGTACTTCTCTGTGTTGTCCTCCTCTGCTTGCTATCTTCCTGCCACAACTGCCTAATAAGTCTTTCCAGAGATGAACTTGAAATAACACTTCCTTCCTTCCTGACATTGGCTGCCTTTGATGCCACTGGCCTCTCCTAAGGGTTGCAGCACCAGGAAGTTTGTGGTAGGTCCCTGGACCTTAGGCTTAGAGCCAGACCATGCTGGCCTTTATTTCTGATCCTGCCACCCACTCACTGGGTGCTCCTTGGCCAGTTCCTAAGTTTCTCTGAGCTACAGTTTCTTCATCTGTATCATGGCTCACCCGTGTACCTATTAGCGTCTTTATGAAAGCAGTGAGCTACATACCAGAAATGGTGGACACAGCACCAAGTACACAGCATTTCTGTTGTTAGACTGAGGCCTTTGCTGTTCAGTCATTTCTAATGCCAGTGTTAGTCCTCTTCCCTGCCTTGTGCAAATGGTGCTCTGTTTGGCATACGCTGCATGCGCAAAGTATGGAGGCTCAGATAAAGGAATTAAAAACAAATTCCATCAAAAGTACTTTCAAATTTTACATTTTGAAAGCCCAGACACAAACATTATCATTGCTTTTCTTAACTTTGAATTAACTCAAAATTTAAGATTTTTGCTTTTCATTATATGATAGGTTTTCTTGAACGTTTATTTCAAGATATATAACCAAATGTTGATTGGATAATAAGAGCTAAGTGATCAATAATGGAATTTTTATCAAAAACAGTTTTCCTAAGTTGCTGTATGTCATGGTTTGGGGTTTTTGCAAGGTGAACAGTATAGTTCAGGACATGTTTTATAATAGTATTTTATAATGAATCACCCAAGAATCACATACAAGTGCAGGAAATCTATCCACACACTCAGTACTAAAGAATCCAGCTGAGGGCCCAGAGCTCATTAACAATGCCTCCCACCAGTCCACCTGAAGGCCTAGAGCCCACAGCAAAGTTTCATGCAGGTCCGCTTCATGGATCTGTGCTAGAAAGGCCCAAAGGTCAGTGATGAAAACTAGAAAGTCTCTGCCAGTGGGATGAAGGAGCTGTGCTAGCAGGCTGAGGGATCTGAACTGTAGCCAGGAAGCAGTGCTCAAGGTAAGCCCCGGAGCTCCCCCAAAGATACCACAGCCATCCTCAGCAACAGTGAGGTCCTGAGCTCCTCCAGTGATGAGGAAAGCCAATGCGACAGGCCTCTCCGTGAAGCTGAGCGGTGTACTGTCTTCCCTTCCGGAAACAGGAAGTGATGCAAGATGAGAACCTATGCCCCTCCAAAGTTCATGGGGAAAGCCATGACAAGGTACTCCAGCAGAACAGCCCAAGAGAACTAGCAGCCTCCGACAGCTCCACCAGCTTCTCAAAACAGCATCCATAAAAGCATGTCAGCGGTTTCTCGTGTTCTGACTTTATGCTGCTGGCAACAATCCTGAGATGGGCCCCCAGCACCAAGCCATTAGAAATCCACTACACTATATAAACTATCATGCACTTGCCTCTTTCTGTACTAGTTCTTGAAATTCTTTTATATCAATATCTTTAAATTTCTGTCGTAAAGTACTGCAAATGTTTTTGCTATGTGCCAGCCAATGGAAAGATAGGCTTGTTAAAACATTATGGTGTTTCCTCATACCTAAGTCACTAAATTTGGCATTTTGCAACTTCATGACCATGCCGAGTAAACATTTTAAAGCAATTCAGCACATACAGGCAGCCATGGCTGTATAACTAAAGACAGTGACCAAATATGACTTCTAGAACTGCTTTAGAAAGTGACAAGAAAGACAGTTCAATTGTGTTCAAAGTGAAGGGGACTACTTTGAGAAGGATTGACGGCAATGTGACTCTTACTGGGATACATTTCTAAAACCTCATGTTTTAGAATCATAACTTTAAATCATAACTTTAAAAAATAAACTGTTATACACTGAATAATAATGTCTTAGGCAATGATAGACCTCATATAAATGGTGGCCTCATAAAATTATATCACCTAGTTACACTGTAGTCATATGAATTTGTGTACATATACTATATAATGTTTGCATAATAGTGAAATTATATAATGGCACATAACTATTTAGGTAAATTGTATTGCTTAGTCTGATATTCTATCTGAGCCGAATAAGAAATCAGTAACATTTATAAAAATTTCAAAAGTCCTTTTAAAGAATTTCTCATCTCTCTCTCTCTCTTCTATATACATATACATATACATACATATATATCTTATCTATTAGTGATTTGAGTATTTGGGTTATTTCAGGGACTTAGCTGTAATAAAGTTTGCGCTATAAACATGGTTATGCATATATTGGTATGTGATAATGCTTTCAATTCCTTTGAGAAAATACCAGAAGAGTACTTGGGTCAAACAAAGCCTCTAGTTTTAATTTTTTTACAAAACGCCACATTGGTTGTCACAGTGTTTGCACCAGTATATTTGGACAAACAGCAGGGAAATGTTCCTGTTATCCCCACGGCCCCACCAGCATTTGTTACTGGTTGATTTCTTGATAATAGCTATTTTTTCTAGAGTGAGATGGAATATCTGTGTAGTTTTTAATTTGCATCTCTCAAATGAGCAATGTGCACATAAAAATTAAGATCCCCAGAATTCAAAAGAACAGAATAATAAAGCTGTTGGAAGAAACAGATCACCTACAATGGAAAGACCATGAGAATCACAGCAGATTTCTCAACACCATCAAATCAAAAAGAGCTTGGAGTGAAGTATTTCAGGTCCTGAAAGAAAATAACTTTTAAACCAGACTTTTACCCTGAAAAATATCTATCAAATTCAGTGGCCAGAGAAGAATCTTCTATGACGAAGAATTGAAGAAATTCATTACCACCAAACCAAACCTACAGAGTACTCATGGATAGTCTAGAAAGAGACATAAAAAAAAAAAAAAAAAGAAACCATGTCAAGAACTACAGAAATAAATGAGCAAGTAGGGCCAGTAATCAAATAAGGAATGTGTTTAGCACTTTTCATACATTTATTTGCCAGTTCTACTTCAACTGAGAAGTGTCAGATCATTCTAGACACTCCATCTTTGGACTGGAGCTTTGAATTTGGGGATCGATCTGAATTTTATTTTTTTATATAATTCTAGGTATTAGCATTGTGTCTGAGGAAGAGCTGGCAAAATTGTTTCCCATGCTATGGATTGTCAGCTCACTGTTGGTGGTTTCTTTTTTCTGTGCAAAAGTTTAAGATGAGATCCCAAAGGTTAATGATCTATGATATTTCCTATGTGATCAGGGTTTCATTCATAAAGACTTTTGCCTATACCTATGTCTTCTAGAGTTCTACCTAATCTATCTTATAGCACATTTACTGTTTATGTTTTAATATTTAGATCCCTGATCCATTTTGGTTTTAGTTTAATATGTAGTAATAGACATAGATCTAGTTTTACTTTTTTATTTTTTTTTACTATTCATTTTGATGAAAAAAAAAAGATAAGATAGCAATGAAACAGTTTCAAAACAAGTTAGTAGGATTGTTACAATAATTAATACCATGCATAATGTTGTCTTTATACTAGTTATTCAGAAGACAAGATGCAGACCTAGTATCTTGTCTAAAAATATTAGTACAAACTTTTATTCTCAATAAACTAAGACAAGTCTTGTGTATACATGTATATTTTTTTTCTTCAAGTTTCTAATACTAGGAGAAAATATCATACAATGTCTTCTAAATAGATTGTAAGTCAAAGATACGGTACAAATCATAAAATAAAATATATACTTAAACAATATTCAGAAAATTAAATATTAATTAAAATTAAGTTAAATATTTCAAAACAATATTCCAAAATTCAAATCAAATTTTGAGTCCAACTTAGAGGCCAGAATGTTATGTATCATAGCACTTATGTAATCAATTCAGAGTACTTGCATAGTGTTTGAATAGGTGAATATATACAAAGATATCAACTGGGGCTGGGGAGATAGGTCTGTGACACAAGTGCCTACCTGGCAAATGCAAGGTCATGAGTTCAAACCCTGGTCCCCCCCCCAAAAAAAAAAAGATATCAACTAAGAAAAAGTTTCCATGGTAGTAAAGAATTACTAAGAATAAAACATAACATGAATATTGGATGGCAAATATATGAGCAGAACTTCTAACAGTTTGCGGATAGGGTATCACACAAAGTTCTAGTATGTTGTGGATGTGGACAGTGTCCATGATGCTTACTGGTGGCCAGGTGTCATCTGTGGGACTGACCTACTGCTATTTTGTTGATATCCACTTTGTAGACCCAGGCAGAATCATGACCCATAGGTGCAGGATAAGTCCATTTGTAGAATATGCTGACAGACATATTCTGCTGCTATTGAAAGACTGCTTTTGCATACCTCTTTTTCTCCTGTGTTTAAATATTTGCCCTATTTGGTGGGTTCTTTCCATTCAGAGTACTATAGTTTTCATTGTGAAGGTCTTTTACTTCCTTTCTTAGATTGATGGCTGGGTCTGTCTGTCTGTCTGTCTTTCTTGATGCTATTGTAAAAGATGTTGTTTCCCTAATTTCTCTCTCAGTGAGTTTGTTATTTGTGTATAATAATGCTTTTGATTTTTAAGTTTGACTTTGCATCTAGCTAAACTATCAGGGCCCTGGTCGAGGATGACCTATTTCCTGCTCAAGGTATGATGCCAGAGTAAAACACAGACAAGATATATATATATATTTCTTTTTTTTTTTTTTTTTTTTTTTTTGTCTTTTTGAGACAGGGTCTCACTGTGCAGTTCAGGCTGGCCTTGAGCTCACTTTTTGTAGCCCAGGCTGGTCTCGAACTCGCACCAATCCTCCTGCCTCAGCCTCCCGAGTGCTGGGATTACAAGCGTGAGCCACCACGCCCGGCTCGAGAGATATATTTTAGTTACAAGCGGATCAGGATGGTCAAAGTCCCATAACTGACTAAGAAGACCCTGAGGCTCAGTGTCCTTTGTCTTAATGAGTTGTACATCTTCTTGCTAGGAGCAGGGGTGCTGTAGGGCTGTAGAAAGTGGTGGGGGTGAACTGTTAATGCAGTCAAGGCTCAAGAACTGAGCAATCATTTTTAGAAAAGTGTACAGAAACATGATGGCTAACTAGTAACCTGATTGCTAAGAGTGACTACTGAACTACAAGGAATTTGTGTGAGTCAAGCCCTCAGCTGATGTATATTACCTTGCTTTCTTAGTCTCATCTTTAATCTGTCCTTAAGCTAGCCATCTCACCACAAGTCATGTAGGCAGATTCTCAATTTATTTTTATGCCAATTTGTTAACATTAATTATTGCATTCTCTGTACTGCATCAAGCTGGCCCTCAGTACTATGCTACTAAATTTAGTTATTAATCTCTTGGTAGAGGTTTTTGAGGGTATTTCTTCATAGAGATCATGTCCTCTGCAAATAATAATTTCACTTCTCCCTATCCTATTCCTTTCTTTCTCTTGTCTAGTTGCTCTAATGCTTCCAGAACTCAACTGAGCAAGAGTGTTGACAGTTCAGTTCAGTTTTTATCCATTTAATATGATATTGGCTGTTGGTTTTTCATAGATAGCTTTTATCACATTGAGATAAAGACCTTCTGTTGTAATCTTCTATAGCGTTTTTATCATCAGTGGGTGCTGGACTTTTCTAAATGTATTTTCTGCATGTATTGAGATGATCATGTATTTTTTGTCCTTAGCTTTATTAATATGGTGTATTATGTTTGTTGATTTGCATATATTGAACCATCGCTGCATCCCAGGGTGAATCTTACCTTGATCGTGGTGTATAATCTTCTTGATGACTTGCTGCATTCTGCTTGCCAGTATCTCATTTAGGATTTTTGCATCTATATTCATTAGGGAGCTTGGTCAATAGATCTCTTTTTCTGTTTGGTATTTGAGCAGTGCTTGCTTCCAAGAATGAAGCTTGGTGGCACATGTCTGTGTAATGCATTGTTAACTAATGTTTAGTGTGCTACGCCCGCCCTAATTGAACTAGCCTGGTGCTGATTGGGAGGCCCACCTGAGGGTTGTTGCCATTGGCGTAAGAGGCAAAACTGGAGAACAGCTGCTGTAAGCTATTAGGGAATCTTTTGGGGAAGTTGTTGCTGTTGGAAGCTGTTGGCTCTCTTGGGCTGTTGTGCTGGAGGACCTTGTCGTGCTGGCTTTCCTAATGAACTTGGCTGTTCTTGTTGGAGAAGCAGCTCAGGACCTTCATTATTGCCAAGAATGGCTACGGGGGAATCTCTAGTCCTCATTGAGCGTCACTTCCTGGTTACAGAGGGGAAGCTGGTACACTGCTCAGCCTCATGAAGAAGTCTGTCAATTGGCTTTCCCAATGGGAACTCAGTTTTCCTCACTGCTGGGGGAGCTTAAGATCTTACTGTTGGTAGGGATGGCTGTGGTACCACTGGGGGAGCTCTGGTGCTTACCTTGAGTATTGATTTCTAGCTCCAGTTCTCTCTCTCTCTCTCTCTCTCTCTCTTTTTCTTTTTGTTGTTGTTGTGGTGGTGGTGGTAGTGGTACCAGGGACCCTGTGTTTGCCAGGTAAGCATTTATTCTACTGAACTGTCTCCCTGGCCCCCCAATGGCGCAGACTTTCTAGCTTCCACCACTGACTCTAGGGCCTCTCCAGAACAGATCCATGAAGTGGGCCTGCATGAGACTTCCTTACAGGCTCAAGCCTCAAGCTGGACTTCTGGGAGGTATTGCTATGAGCTCTAGGTTTTTTGGATTCTTTGCTATTTAGTATATGGACAGATTTCCTGAACTCCTTGCATATTACTCTTTGATTTATCATAAAATAGTATTACAGGGGCCAGCAAGATGGCTCAGCAGTCTAAAGTGCCTGCTTAGGCAAGTCTAGGCAACCACAGGAACCGCAGTTCAATCTCTGGCACCACATGCTGCACCAGCCCCACCCCCAGGGCAGGCTGAGCTGGCCATAATATAAACAAATAAATAAAATAATATTATAATATGTGTCTTGTTTCCTTTTGTGTACCCCAAACCATGACAGTCTGTAATCCTAGCACTTTGGAGGCTGAGGCAGGAAGATTATTGCAAGTTTGACATCAGCCTAGGGTAAAAAGTGAGCTCAAGACCAGTTTGAACTGCATAGCAAGATGCTGTCTCAAAAAAGACAAAAAAAAAAAAAGCATGAGTTTCGGAGTATTGATTCCTTTTCAATTTTATTAAAGAGTTTGAGAAGTAGTAGCATTAAGTCTTCTCTAAATTATTTTGTAGAATTAATCAATAAGTCTGTCAGGACCTTGGCTTTTCTTTGTTGCTAGGTTTTTAATTATACCTTCAATTTCATTGACTGATACCAGTTTATTAAGAATTTTTATATGTTCTTTATTTAGCTTTGATAATTCATATGTATCTAGGAATCTATCCATTTCTTCTGTGTTTTCCATCTTATTCAAAAACAGGTTCTGGAACTAGCTATTGATTTTATCAGTTAGGGTTTACTAGACAAACAGATATAACACACGGCATATAAATATATAAGAAGTTATAAGATTAGCATGTTATGGTCAGCCACACAGTTGGATGAGGAAGTGTGCAGAGAGTGTCTGTACACTGGAGGCTAAAGAGTTTAGTCCAAGGTTCGGAGCTGATGCAATAGAACAGCGGTTCTCAACCTGTGGGTTGCGACCCCGGTGGGGGTCGAATGACCAAAACACAGGGGTCACCTTAAAGCCACTCCAAATCATAACTGTAGCAAAATTACAGTTTTGAAGTAGTCACCAAAATTGTTTTTTGGTTTAGGGTCACCATAACATGAGGAATTGTATTGTGGGGTCACAGCATTAGAAAGGTTGAGAACCACTGCAATAGAACCTATGCCAGAAGGCTAGAGAGTCTACACCAAAAGGCTGAAAAGTCCCAGACAAAAACAACAGTCTGCACTGAAAGCCAGGAGATGATGTCCAAACTAAGGGCAATGACTGAGCTCCTCTAAAAATACAGCAGTCCTTATTTCCCTTTTATGCCCTCCCGACAATGAGCCATTCTAGAGTAGATCCTGTACCTCCTAGGGCATAGATAGCCTGCCCAGGGCATGTCCCCTGTACCGTAGGATGGAGAATTGCCAAGTCACTTCATTAACCTTGACACTGTGAGCCAACCATAGCAATATTCTGGATTTGTGCAGGATCTATAGTGATTACACCTTTTCATTTCAAATTATATGGATATGAGTCTTTTTTTTTAATGAGCAGAACATATTTATTGAGGGAAAGAAAGCTCCTGCCCGAGAGACAAACAGAAGGGGAGTCCTGAATGGGTGTCCTCTGGATATGAGTCTTTTTATGATAAGATTGGTTGTTGTTGATGTTATTTAATTTTTCCCAGAACCAATTTTTTGACCCATTGATTCTTCATATTGTTTTCTTAGTCCCCATTGCATTAATTTCTGTTCTGATCTTCATAATGTATAATTATAAATCATATATTCTCTTTATAATCATATAAGCTTATCTGTATATTTAATTCTTTCCTTATATTTGGAAGACTTTTCTGCCATTGTTTCATACTACTTCTTCTGTCTTCTGATTTTTCTCTAATTCCAACTAATCTAGATTCATTATTTTTGCATCATCTAGAAGCTATTGGTTTTAATTTTTATGTTCCCTTTTTTTTTTTTTTGTCGTTTTGAGACAGAGTCTCACTATGCAGTTCAGGCTGGCCTTGAGCTGTTCTCTTATTTTTAAGGTATCTCTGAATAACTGGCTTTCAACATCAGGACTCTCTTCTTGTTTTGACACTCTGTCTGCACATAGGTTGCCTGTTCAAAATAATCTCATAGGTGATGTCCTTCAATGTCTTCTTTAAGAAGCAAAGATCTTCTTCACCATTATGTGGGCACCTGGTGTTTGAGAATCTTCTCTTGAGACAGATCCCTTTGGTTCCACAACTGTTCCATCCACTTGGTGTGGCCCTGCATTCATGGCTGCATCTACCTCGTCAACAGTGGCCTAAGTGACAACCCAAAGCCCTGGGAATGCTTGGTGCTTGGGTCTCTCCTTACCATGCAGTCCAGTAGTGCTCATAGTGGCTTTTCAGACTCCCATCAGTTGTTTGAAAGCTCAGCACTCCCATAAACAGCTTCCACAGCTGTTCAGAATCCTTAGGAGACCCAGGCATGATGCAGTCGGAAGAGAGACTCTTGATGCTTCCTCTGCAGTGTCCAGTAGCGAAAGGGAATGAGCTTGTAAACGTGCTCCCACATTGGTTGCCTTGTGTTTTCAGCAGAGTTTTTATCTCCTGGATTTCTGCTTACTACCACTCCATGATCTGTAATTCATGTTTTATGTCATTTTCTTCAGCTCAGCTAGCTTTTTGTGAATGTCTTCCACAAGCTCCAAATCTGATTGGTTAGACTTTATGGAATCCTGTCAAGCTCACATTGATTTGCTTTTTAATCTCTTCTGTGATATGTTTGAAAAACAATTCAGCTGTGTGGCATTTGCCCTTCAGTGTCCCCCGGATCAGCTTTTGGGGAGTAGGTAGTTGGAGGAAGCGTTGTTGTGTGTCAATTTTTACTTTTGTTTATTTCTTTGTTTTGTTTTGTGTTTAGGTATGTAGTGTCATAGTGGAAGGTTTTTGTTGCTATATGGAGATCTCATTAGTTATTGTACTCTTTTTTTAATTTTTAAGATTTTTTATTATTTAAAGTTAACAATGGTTATATTACATATTTTCATCATCAGATCAGTTTAGATTGATAGATATAGGTATATAAGATTGATCAAACAATTCAACATTAACACTTTCAATAAACATTACTTTTTTTTTCTTTTCCCCTTTTTTTAAAAGTTGACACATTACATATTGTCCTCACAATAGTTCTACAGAGCACAGTGTGTGGGCATGACCCACCTTCCTATTGGTATTGCTAAGGAAAAAAAATGGAAAAGAAAATTCTTCTCTTCGGACTAAGAGGAAGTTGATGCATACACAGTCAAATGTTCTACAATTACAGTGGGCCACCAGTGAAGCTTGCAATGCTGGAGGCTATTGATCCAAGCCTCCTACAGCTCATCTCATCAATCTAGCTCTGCATTTCATGCATTGTAATTAAGCTTTTTTTTTTTTTTTTTTTTTGGCTGGGTGACCAAGGGCAAGTTAAAGCAAGACCTGTATAACAAAACATTCATTTTTTGTATCTTCCAAGGTCAAATCCCCTCAGGATTAAGTTTGGGACCATATACAGTATTTTGTAGAACTGTTGTTAGTGTCAGCCTTCGGGAGGAGTCATGGCCATTGCTTGGCCAGTTTGCTTTCTGTGAAAGCCTGAGAAAATGTTTTTCTCTGGGTGACTCTCCTTAGATGCACTATAGTTCATTTGTCCCTTTCCTCTGAGGTCTTATAATCTCCTTGACCAGAAAATTTGAGACACTTCTGAGTTATAGGATATTACAGCACAGGTTCTCTTATATACTGAGTCCTTACTGACCTTGAAGAGCTAGGGCCAAAACCATAGCCCTTCTTTTTCTCCAATTTTTGGTCTGCTAACCTATATTCTCAACCCTCCAGAAGAAAAGCTTTGTGATACTATTACTCTATAACATAGGTACTTGAGCTTATCATCACTGGCTTTCTGAGTATTAAATATCTTTGACTTAGCTTGGAATTGATATTTTCTGACCATCACTGATATTCTAATAACATTCCATACAATGTGATATAAGCAGTTATACAATTTTTACACAGTTATTGTACTCTTTACAGATGTATTCAGGGCACAACTAACTATACTTCTTTGCCTCTGTCCCAAGTTCTGACCACCTCTATTAAGATGGGAAGGCAGGATACAATGTAATTGGCCCAGCAGTCAGTCCTCAGGGAAGGGAACACAGTATTGTTGATGTCATAAAGCCAATGCAAATTATTGCCATACAGAGAAAACCTATTAACTCACAACCATGTGATTTTAGCAGATAAAAACAGTAATATTCCCCAATTATACCATGAGAACCAATAATGTACCACCCTTAACCCTACAAGAGAAATCCAAATTACAGTATAAGCCCAAATCAATATTGACATTTTACAAATATTACTATATATCCAGTAACTATATATCCAGTAATGATAGAAAAGTATTCAGCAATAGTAAATTAGTTTGAACTTCTAAAGACTAATTAAGCTTTATTGTTATACTGCTAAAGATATAAGGGATTAGAAATTGGAGAATGAAAAAAGTGTGTTTGTTTGTTTGTTTGTTTGCTTGTTTTTTAAGTGTGGCCAGCTCAGCTTGGCCTGGGCGTGGGGCTGGCACACCATTTGGTGCTGGAGATTGAACCACGGTCCCTGCAGTTGCCTAAGTTTTCCTAAGTAGGCTCTTTAGACCACTAAACCATCCTGCTGGCCCAGAAACAGTAAAATTTGGAAAATTAGACAATCAGAGGTAAGAAGGAGCAGTGTGAGTAGAAGATCCCCTTATGCAATAGAAGGATATTTATAGAAATAGACAAAGATCACACAATAACCAGTGAGAAATAGAAGGTACAAGAAAATGGGGAGGAGAAAAATGAAAGAGTATACACTGAAAATACAAAAAATTAAAAGGAACAAAGGGTACAAAAAGGCAATAGAGAATAAAGGACTAAGAAAAAGAAGAAAGAAAATGAGCCCCCAAACAGAAAAACATTTCTCTATTTTTGAATGAGTGGTCTCCTTTGAGGAGGCACAGGTTTGGAGTTCAACAACGCTCAGTTTTCTTCATGGCCCAAGGGTTTGTGATGTGCACTCCGAGTCTCTGAAGTCCCTCTGTCCCCCAGGATGTGGCCATATCCATGTCAAGACATGTGCTGGTGGATTGGGAAAGCAATCAGATTCTAAAATGGTGCTGGATGTAGGCAGCAGAGCAAGGATTCAAGTACGTAATGCTGGTACTTTCAGTCAGTGTTTGCAAGCACAGCTCAAGCTAGGTCTCTTTCTCACCATGAGAGGTGGGGCCCATGTCCTCCTCAGCTTCAGTTTAAATTTCACAGGAGACCTCCTTAGCCCGTTTCCTTCTACAGCCATCTCCCATGGCTGTCTCTCTTCCAGTCCCTGTGGTAGGGTAACACTGGGAGCCCTGTGGGAAAAGTTTTTTTTGTTGTTGTTGTTGTTTTGTTTTCGTTCTAAGCTCCAGATTTAATACTCCATTCTTGAATGGCTGCCTGATTGAACACTTTCTGGAGACACAGTGGGTCCCCATGATTTTCTCTCCAGCTGTGTGGAAGCTGTCCCCTCAGAGCAAACTATTACAGTTCACAAATGCTTGGCTCCACTGCCATCTCTCCCTGCCCTCC
Source organism: Myocastor coypus (assembly GCA_004027025.1). Taxonomy (NCBI): domain Eukaryota; kingdom Metazoa; phylum Chordata; class Mammalia; order Rodentia; family Myocastoridae; genus Myocastor; species Myocastor coypus. The sequence goes on from PVJA010019804.1 coordinate 28,613, forward strand.
CTGGTCTGGGTACTCACCTTGTTGTGGAGAGTCTGGTTTCCCTCCCCACAAGTCATGAGAGCCTGGAGAGAGTCTAAATAATTTGCTTCTTTTCTCTGCTTCGTGGACCATCTTTCCAACTTCTCAGTTTCTCGTTTTTCCCGGCAGTTCCCTCCTGATTCCTGGTGTTCTGCTTATTGTTCTTCAACAACTTGCTTCCCGACATCTGGATTCTGGGATTTCAGAGAAGCTGAGTTTTGCTTCCAATCACCACTCTGCCATTATCCTTGTGTTCTGCCACTGTGATTTCCTGGGCTAGTTCAGAAGTAGTTCTGTTAAATTCAGATCAGATATTCAGCCAGTTGTTCCTGTGAACTTTGGATGCCTCCCAGCTAAGAAGAATCCAAGCGCTTTATGCAGAAAAATTTAAGGAAGATTTTCCTTTAAAAAAAAAAAAAAAAAAAGGTGGCAAGAGTGACAACCAGTTGACCCACCCAATCAAAGATGAGGTCAAGGCCCCAGAGAAGAGCATTGGTCCAGGCCTGCAGTCTTACCCTACAGCAGAGACTGGGTGAGAGCCGCAGCAGACAGATTCGACCAGGTTAGGACTAGAAATAGAGCCCCTGAGAAGCTCAAGCTCAGGCCAGGCAGGAGACGGGCTTGCTTTTGTGGTCGCACCAGTCTGCATTCCCACCAGCAGTGGAGAAGGGTTCCTTTTTCCCCACAGCCTCTCCAACATTTGTTGTTGGTTGATTTCTTTATGATAGCCATTCTTTCTGGGGTGAGATGGTATCTAAGTGTGGTTTGGATTTGCATTTCAAGAAAGGCTAGTGAAGTGGAGCTTTTCTTCATGTATTTATAGGCTTGTTGAATTTCTTTCTCTGAGAAGTGCATGTTCATCTCAGATGCCCATTTCTGGACTGGTTTTTTGCATTTTGGCACCCTAATGTTTTTTTATTTCTTTATAAACTCTAAATAGAAGATCAGAATTGTCTCTGTAATTCTAGATCTTTTCTGGTTTGAAATAAATTTTAGGAATGATTTATCCAGGTGTGTGAGGTATGTTGATGGTATTTTGACATGGATTTCATTAAATGTGTGTAACAATTTAGGGAGTATGGCCATCTTCACAATGTTGGTTCTTCCTCTCCAGGATGAGGGAATATCTTTCCATTTTCTGAGTTTGGTACTCTTATTTTGGGTATTTATGAATATACACATTTATGAATGTTACCTATTCATCTTCAGTTTTTCCCCTAACCAGTATATAGTGGCTTTCTTTATTTTGTTTGATCAATCTTGGTTTCAAGTTTAGTCTGTCTGCAAACAGGATTGCTACCCCTGCTTTTTTTTTAAGGTGCTGGGTTAAGTAGTATTGTTTTCCGTCCTTTAACTTTTAGTTTATCAGTTTACAAGGTAAGTGTATTTCTTATATACAGCATATTGTTGAATTTTGCTTCCTTATCCATTCCACCAGTGTATTTCTTTTTTTGTTTTGTTTTGTTTTTGTTTTTGTTTTTTTGGTGTTACCTGGGATTGAACTCAGGACCTTGTGCTTGCCAGGCAAGTACTTATTCCACTGAGCTATCTCCCTGGCCCCGTCCACCAGTGTATTTCTTTTAATTGGAGAACTGAATCCATTTACGTTGATGGTTATAATGGAAATGTATTGACTTACGATTGACATGTCTTTTTCTTCCTATTGTTTACTCCTTTTTCTCCTGTTTAAGAGGTGGACTCTTTCTGATCTCATTTGTAGAGTTTGGATCATTTTGGTCCCTCTCTAAAATATTTTTTAGTAGTCTGTGTAGGGTTGTCTTTGACATGAAATTCTTTAGTTGTTCCTTGTCATGAACGTATTTCACTTCTCCCTCATACTTGAAGTAGAATTTTTCTGGGTATAGCAGTCTGGGGTGGAATTTGTTTTCATGGAGGACTTGAAGCACTCTGCTCCATGTTCTTCTCGATTTCATGGTTTGTGGGGAGAAGTCTGCCATTATTCTGATGGGTTTTCCTTTAAATGTAATGTTTCTTTCTCTAGCAACTTTTAGTATATTATTCTTCTGCTGGATATCTGGAATCTTGACTTTTATATGTCTGGGTGTTTTTAGTCACATTGATATTATTTGGGGTTTTATATGCTTCAGTTGTGTGACTGTGCAATTGTTTTCTCATATTTGGGAAGTCCTCTGCTATTCTGCCCATATTCTTTTTATATCATTTGTATTGACTCATTCCTTCTCATTGATTCCTATTAGTCTCAAGTTGTTCATTTTTGCATAATTTTGTAGATGTTGAATTATTTTTTTCCTGCATCCTGGTTGTTTTTCAGGGATCGTTTCCTACCTTTCACAAGCTGTGACTGTGTCTTCAAGATCTGAAACTCTATCATTTTCATTTATACTGTGTTGCCAGCTTGTGATTGAAATTTTATTTTCCTATCTCTTTGAAACTGTTTAATGGGATCTATTTCTTTCCTATATTGCTCATTCAAGGATTCCATCATTTTTCTAGTCTCCTCTAATTATTTTCTCAATGTCTTCTTTAGAGACATTTATTAAGTCTTTCATTGTATTTATCCTTTCTTTTTCTACTTCAGAGATTATTTCTGCTCTCATTTCCTCCTTACCTTTCTGTGGTTGTTCGTTTACTTCAGATGCTATTAATTTAGAGATGACTTTTTTTTTTTTTTTACTTCAGAGGTTATTCTGGGTCTGATTCCTTCTATACTTTTCTGAAGCTACTTCCTTACTTCAGACTGTATTAATTCAGACATTTCTTTTTTTTATTTCAGTGGTTATCTCCAATCTGAGTTCTTCTACACATTTTTGCGTTTGTTTGTTTACTTCAGATGCTACTAATGCAGATTTCAGCTGCATGATTCCCATTTTCTTCTATGGTAGCTCCTCCTATATTTTTTCCACATGGGCTCCCGACATGAGATTGTATTTTGCTCCTTGCCTATATCATTTATTTTATTTTTTTCTTGTTTCAGAACTTTTGTTTGTTTACTCATTTATGTTTATGGCCAGTCCAACCTGCCCTGAGGGCAGGGCTGGCGCAGCATGTGGTGCCGGGGGTTGAACTGTGGTCCCTGCAGCTGCCCAAGGTTTCCTAAGCAGGTGCTTTAGACCACTGAGCCATCCTGCCAGGCCCCATCCATATCATGTTGAGTAGCAATGATTTCTGACATGTGGTGCAGCACTTTGGTCATGTCATGCCATTAGCATCTACTCAAATTTGGGTCCAGATCTACCAAGTTTGATCTTGTCCAGATGTGCCTGTTTGGGTCTGGCTGCTATGCTCACCTTCGTTCTGGTGCAGCTTTTGGATCAGAGCCTGCTGTTCTCCTCTGGCAAGAGCCCCAGTAGGGCTCAAAAGAGCCAGTCAGGGGTGCAGAGGTGTAGAGCTCCACTGGTGAGCAGAACAGATCCCGCATGCGGGGCTCAGTAGAGCCAGTCAGGAGTGCAGAGGTATAGAGCTCCACTGGTGAGCAGGACAGACCCCACCCCTGTAGGGCTCAGAAGAAACAGTAGGAAATACGAGGGTGAGAGCCAGCGGGAGAAGAACAATCATTACAGTCAGACTCTACACCTTTGTCATTTTCAAAATAAATCTCTCTTTTACATGTCTGCATAAGGTGAGTGGTTTCACTGGGTTAGCGACTCTTATCAGCCTGTTTTTTGTACATTTATTGGTGCCTTCAGGAAATAGGAAAAACTGCTTTCAAGAAAAGAACCTTGGGGCTAGGGAGAATGCTCAGGAGAATAAGTGCTTGCCTGGAAAATGCAAGGACCTGAATTCAATCCTCAATTCCAAAAAAAGAAGAAGAAGAAAAGAGAAGAGAAGAAAAAAAGAAAAGAAAAAAGGAAAGGAAAGGAAAGTTAAGGAAAGGAAAGAAAAGCACCTTTCCTTTTTAAAAAGATCAATTGTGGGCTGGGGAGATAGCTCTGTGGCACAAGTGCCTGCATGGCAAGTGCAAGGTCAGTTTTTTGGAAACACGGTCCTGGAAAACAATACAATAAAATAAAAAAATAAAAAGATGAATTGTACACTTAGGCCTATGTTTGGAAGGCAAAAATTACTTATACTACAGATGAATTAAGTTATGACAAATAACTTTATGATAAATACATGTTGTTATTGGGAGCTATGTTCTGGCTAAAGAGCTCCACTGTGGACGTGAATCTGCTGGGTTCTAAAAGATTGCTAAACATTTGGTAAAGGCACAGGTGGGAATTTTTCACCTTATGAATTCTTATTGCTAACAGATGGTATCTACGATGACAACACACAAAAAACCCAAAGCCAAAATAAACAAATGAGCAAAAGTAATGCTCAAAAGCAGCACCTATCTGGAAGAGTTACATGACCACTATTTTGAGATGGACAACATTCCTCAGCTGGACCTCACATTTCAGAGTGAAATGGTGTTCCAAGTCTATGGACTTTTCAAAAGAAAACTTCTGCAAATCTTTTAAATTCTATGTTTGGTCTGATCATGCACAGCTGACACGCATGCACATAGTAGGGCAAGGCCAGTGCCCCGCATTATGTCACTCACTGGCAGTGTCCACAGTGCTTCTGCGCACGCTCCCCCGTGGAGGTTCACGGCACACAGCCTCTCTGTGACTCCCCATTCTGTCACTGGGAAGAGGGACACAGAAACTTCCAAGTCCCGTCGTTATGCAGCCCAGTCTCAACCATTGCTACTGGGCTGAGCCATCAGTGGCACACACATGACCGTCTCACCAGGCGCTGGACCCACTGGTAACTAGTAGGGGCACCACAGTAAGTTCTTAGAAAAAGTATGTCATGTAGGTAACACCATGTTTATCTTTCAGAAGTATTTCTAGAGATGAATTGTTAAGCTTAATTTTATGAGTTTTAGTATATTAAATAATGCATGCTTAACAGGTAAAACTTCAATAGAATAAAATAAATGCATTTTAATGTGTAATGAGTGTAAAATAAACATTTTTAACATCAACTGCTTATCTGCTTGCCAGACCTAAAATTTAACAGCAGAAATCAATTCCAAAGTGAAGTATAATGAAAATACAAACAGAACTGCACCAGGGGAATAATCTCTGCTTCAGGTTTCCCACCTAAGGCTGTCTTTCCACCCACCGGCGGCTCGCTGCACACCCAAATCTTGCTTACTCTACTGCACACTGTATCGTCTCCCTGTCTTATTTGGTAGGACATACTTGACATCTTGTTGGGCTTCTCGTCTTCTCAGCGGTCCTTGTGAAGTTCCTCCTGTCTGTTCGCTGGTCTGCTCCAGAATTATTCTGTGGAGCTCTTTGGCCAGGTACATACTGTTCTGTTATAACTGATCAGTTATTAATGTGAGAGTTCCAGTCGTCTATGAAAATCTCCATGATATTTTGTGCTTATTTTCTTTGAACTATGAAACGACTTCTGCCTGTGTTGTGGTGTGTCTAGATGTCACCCTGATGCTACCATTGTGGGTGTGAGTGCCATGCCCGCCCTAGGCTGGCAGCCAAGGAAGAGGCTTGCTCTCAGCTGCTCCGCCCTGTGTTGCTGTTTTCTCCTGTCAGAAACGGTTGTTCTCTGCCATGTACCACTCTGCTTTGGAGCCAGCTAGGTATGGACGGAAGCTTCCACAGACTGAGCTAAATAAATCCTTCCTAAACTTTGGGTGTCATGGAATTCTGTCTCAGCAATGACAGAAAAGTAACTAAGGGAGCCTGACATGTTTAGGATACAGTAAAACACAATCACTCATCAATGTTTCATGTTCAAGTGATATCATAGTGCATAGCCTTTTTTGTCAGTATCTCCACTTTTCATTTTGTGGTGAAATCTGACCATTTCTGACTCCTTATGTTGAAGATTTGTGATAAATTTTTGTTCTTTGGTTTATGAGACAGGGTCTTGCTATATAGTCCACGCTAGACTTGGACTGACTGTGTAGCACAGGCTGACCTTGAACTCACAGGATTCTCCAGCCTCAGCTTCCTGAGTGCTAGGATTATAGGTGGATACCACCATTTCCAGCTTCATTATTAATGTGTCATTGTGACATAACATTGACAGTATCAATTCTCATTTGTATTTTCACCAGATAAGGGGCCAATATCATTTTGAAATTCAAAGACTATACTATGCATTTCTCTATTGTGAACCTGCAACATTTTTTTCAGGAAACTATTTTATCTTACCAGTAGTTCCTGAGTTCCTCTGCTGGTCAACTGGTAGGTTTTTGTTTTTTTGGTTTTGTTTTTTGCAAAAGTAACTTTGAACCAGCTGTCAAATGTGACATTTGGGTTACTCTTTGAAATAGGCACAACAAATCTGCTGCCAACACTGTATTGTTAATTACTGCAGGAATAACGACTTAGACTTAGTGGTTGAGTTTCGGGATAAATGACTAAATTCAAAGTGTAAAATGTCTCTCCATCTACCAAAACATATATTTTTATACAAGACTTGTAAGGTTTGTCTGGCATAAACTGCCAAAAGCTTCAACAACCACAAAATAATACAAGTCGTGTAGCAGTCATCATGTACTCAGGTGGCGCAGACTGCTTGAGATTACAACAAAGCTCTAACAACTGAGCAGATAGTAGCCAGATTGTCAGGTTTTTTCTTCTCATTCTTGGTGGTTCCTTTTATTATGAAAACCTAGGCAATTTTGCAAGAAACAAAATCTTTTGTCATTGTTACTGTAAAAATCCCAGTGCCACATCTGTACTTTTCTATAATTCTTTAGATTCTGACAATTAGAATGAAGTCCTATGTGAAGGCTTTTAGTTCAAAAAGTAAGGTGCTATAGTATATATCTTAGAGTATTCCTGTGGATGTCGTTGAATGTTTTACTTGTATTTCATTATTGGCATATTTCAAAACATCTCGTTGCATATCATGCATTACAAACAGCTCTTAACACTGAATCTCACTGTTGGCATTCCGGGAGATTTCATGCCTGGCAAGAACCATTCTGACTTAGTTCTAACATTGGACTGTTCAGATATATGTCCACTTCGCAGTATTTGAACTAGTCAAACATTTATTTGCATTACTGTTTTCTTCATCTGAATCCAAATCTTCATCTGTCTGCATGGCAGCTAGCTAACCTCTCTGGCTCATGTGATTCACGAGGTCATTGTAGCAGAACTCCCTGATGACGTTCAGGGGTAGGGGAGATCCCCTCAGAGTTGTAAAAGCAGAATTCCATGTGACACTACTGAATTGGGCTAGTGCAAGAAAAATCAAAGGAAAACATGTGATAAAGAAATATACAAGAGGTCTTACTCGAGTGAAAAAAATCAACGTGCACGTGTAAACATGGTATCATCTCACTAGTGCAAGAACCTGAGAGTAAAAGATATCTGCAAGGTAGATACTGCGAGAGGGAAAGAATCCGCACAAAGGGAGGGAACAACATGGATGAGGAAAGGACCAAAGAAGGGAAAAATACTTAGGTATACGTACAGGATAATGCGGGAGAGCCAGTGCTGCATAGTGAGAGCCTGTACCAAATGCATAAAAAGGAAAAAAAAAAAAGATAAATCTGCATTATTGTACTGATTTTTTTTTTTTTCTTTTTATGGCCGGCTCAGCCTGCCCTTGAGGTGGGGCTGGCACAGCATGTGGTGCTGCGGATGGAACCGCGGTCCCTGTGGTTGCCTAAGCTTTCCTAAGCAGGCACTTTAGACTGAACCATCTCACAGGCTCCAATCGCACTCATTTCTGGTGTGATGAAAGGTACAGTTAATGCTTACTTTTTTCTCTTAAATTCTTTTGTAACTTTTTTGGACCAATTTTGCATGTTTGTATCTGGTAATCTGAACTAACTTGAAGACAGTATGTAATATAACCATTGTTGAATTCCTATTATTTTTAGTGAAATCCTGTACTGTTCATGCTTTTAACTACTTTTATTCTTTAAACACACACACACAGACACACTCTCACACGCTCACACACACACACTCACACACACACACACACACTCTCTCTCTCTCACACACACACACACACACACACACACACACACACACAAATCTAACATGGTGTGTAGTATGGGTGAAACTCATCCACTCGCTGACACCGGCGCACACGCCTTGCCACTCGTCCTACCGAGTGGACATGGAGACTGCCTCCTGTGTCCGCAGCACAGCTACTGAGGCACACAGCCACTCAGGCACACAGCCGGCTGCCATGGGGCTACAGTGCTATCTGTAATAGACAAATAGGGCTGGGTGCGTCCTACCAGGAGGATGCCCTTAGTCGCATCAGAGGATGGGACCCAACCTGGAGTTGCCCGGCAGCGAACGGCTAGGCCGAACACCGGCTGAATCATTAGCCCCTTTCTCCACCCAGCAGCCACTCCCAGGATAGACTCACAGCTATGGAGTTTACAGTAAAGGTGGGCTCTTCTCCAAGGGCCACTTTGCGTCGCTGGGGACAGGGCTCCCTCTCCAGAAGTAGTACGGCTTCCCCCTCCTTTCCGGTCCTTTGCTTCATGTGTGTGTAGCCTCTAGCTTGCCTGGCAGCCACCCCCCCCCCCAAGATTGCTTTGTCTTCACCCCGATATTCTCTAGGTGTCTCAACTCCAGTCCCTGGAGAGGGTGCATTTTGCTACCCTTCTCTACATTCTTAACCCACATGCAGGTAGAGGCTGAGCGTGGGAAACGAGGCCAGGATAACGCTGTATTCCATTCTTGGGGAGTGCATACGTGTGTCCTAATTTGTTGATTTCAGCTGAAGGATGCTGGGTAAGAAAAATAAGAAAAAACAGGGCAGAAGATCTTCTTCAAATGTGAAGAGGACAACAGAGGGACGGTGGGGGGAAAGGGCGGTGAGGATGTAGAATTACGGTGTGCCCTGTACAACTCCCCACGATGAACGTGATCACTGCACAGTACTGCAAAGCTGTAATTCTCCCGGCACTGCAGAGCCTGAAATGAGAACAGTGACACCTGCTGGCCTCTCTCCAGAACTGCACCATAGCCATCCCACTAAACATTACAAACATGACCACATTGCACCTCAACATTTGCTCAGAAACACAGTCCCAGTTGTAGCCCACAATAATAAAAAAATGAACTCTGGGCTACCCCAAAAGGCATATAATAGCACAGGTGTATAGTAATGCCTTTTACCATGAAAAGTGCCAAACAAAATTACACTCTGTGGAGCACAGATGATGAGAAAGTCTTGCAACCTCTGGTGATGAGGTCTAGATACTACACACTACTCGTCGACACTCTAACCTTAAAGTTCACATAGTCTATGGACAGAAGTGTTAAATATTTTAGGTGAATAATTTCTGTTGATCTTTTCCTTTTTTTTTCAAGTTTTAATTTTTTATTGTTTAAATTTAACAATGGTTATATTATATATTTTCATCATCAGATCAGTTTAGATTAATACATATAGGTATATAAGATTGATCAAACAATAAAACATTAACCCTTCTAAATCAACATTACTTTTTTTTTCTTTTCCCCTTTCTTTTCTTTGAAAGTTGACATATTGCATATTGTCCTCACAATCGTTCTA